>CABFON010000245.1:0-12343 GCA_900683695.1 Echinococcus oligarthrus
GCACTTGTGCTAGGAGTGATGGAGGTAAGGTCCAGTGACTGATTGGTTGGGAGAACACAATGAAGGTGGAAATAAGACACGCAGATCTGTGACCACTGTGATAATGGGCGACTTTTCACTCACTAATCGGACCAATTTGACCAATTTTGGGAGGCTCAGACAGCAATTATATTTCTTCGTATTAGGTTTGCACTGTGTCACCTCCAATTTGCATCATGAATAAGTCAGCAGCCCAACTTAAGGGTAACCATCTTGTTGGATTTCGACCTGCCCTACATGTCCTGCATACTGCGGGCTTGTGTATTCGTAGACTCTCTGCATTGCAGGAACCCTGACATCACCAAGTTTACCCCACTGGCATTGTGCATTGTCGTCAGTAGTGCTTAAGTTCCTGACTACGCACCTCCACGTTGTCCTGCTGTTTTTCGCCTATTAATCTATTTAAGTCTCTCTGCCTAGAACTCACTGAAAATGTCCTTCAATTTAACGTTCTGGTCTCGGTGACATTAGCGAATTCCCATCTACATGTTTCCTAGTCGATGCATGTTGTGCAATGGGTTTACCATTTAAATAAATTTATCTTCTACATATTTCAGTGACGAAGTTGTGTTTGTTAGTGACGCGGCTTTTTAGCATTTTAGATAGGATCTGAACCGCATAGCTAACGAACTTTATTTTCTACAAGTTTTTTTTGACCTGTTTTTTTATTTCATACTCCAGGTAATTTCTTTAAAATGTTTTTACATTTCTCCTGCTTTTTGGGTGGAGAAGTAATATTTTAGATTTCTCTTTGATGACTAGTTAGTCATGTGTGATCTAAGCAGAGGATCAGATTTTGTTTTTGACACTTCGCCTACTTTTTTGCCTTGAATTATGGCAAAACAACTTTGTTTATTACTAATTAAGGTCGACATCAATAGTAAATTAGATCTGACAAAAAAAATTCTTGCAATTTTGCAGTTGTTGCCAATTTTTTTTTGCAGGATCGGTGCTACCTGGTGTGCTTTTATCGATGTTAAGTGGTGAGATGAGACAAGTATTAAAACTCCTACATTCGTCGCTTGATTTCAATTTGCGTGACGGCTAAGTGGGTCTTTTTTTTCTTTTATTCCTTCTTAAAAATTCTTGCAAGTCATACTGCATTTATTGATAGAGTAGCCAACACTTACGAATTGGCTTTAACCTATTTAGGATATATGATTTGAATGAATCATTAAGAGAATAAATGGTTGAACTGGACACGTTGTGCGTGGTAGACTGACAAAGTTTCTTTTTATTATTCGCAGGTCACCACGCTTCTGACACTAATTCACTGTTCCCCATTAATGAAGTTTGTCTGTCTCGACTTGGTGCAACGTGCAATAGATGCCGCTTCTTCATCAATTGGACACTCACTTTTTATCATTGATGGGTTTCTTCGTAAGAAATCTTATTACCTCTTTCGAATTTGTGCTGATTGGTAAAGATGAAGCCTCTTCAACTGCATTTGCATTAAGGTAAGCTGTGGGGGGATCACGCGGGTCACTGTGACCCCACATTGCATCAGAATGGCTGAAATCTAGTGAGGGAAGAGACCGAACAGATCAAGATAGGTATCAACGGATGCAATAAAATCGCAACCACTTTTACAAGAAAATTCTGAAAGCCATTTATTAATGATGTAATTGCGCCGTACATTGACAATATTATGGCGTAAATTAGAAAAGATTAATGAATGCTTAGAGAACATGAAATTACCTCATTTACCAACTCTTCTTTAGAATCTCTGCAAGTGACACTGAGACATCCAAAACGGATTTGCAGGATTCAAGGTGCTTCTTCAGTCTTTCCTCATGGGTTTAGTAAAGTGTCTTATTGGTTAACTAGAATTGGGCTATTTATTTATCCATCTGTCTAATGCCTACTTGCCTGTCTACTTATTGACTTACCTAATTTTTTTCGACCTTCTTATTTCCCACTAGCCTTTATCGCGTCCGAAAGATGGATTTACAATCAAATAACTAATTAAAATTTGCACTTAAATTGCACTCTTCCAAAGGACATGTTCTTTAAAAATTATACTTTTGAGGTATGTCATGCCTAACCTATCAGCATAATTATTTTAGGGATAGGATCATGAAGTCGGGTCTATGTGAAACGACCTTACTTACATACATACCCACCTCCATTTCAACTTAAAAATTTCTGTAGAGTAGAGCTTTATACGTTTTCCTGACTGCTTTGGGAATGAAATTACGTAAGTATTTAAAAGGCCAGAGTTTTTCTCTTATTTTGCCGCACGTTGTGAAGGGTGTAAAATAATTACAAGTATACGTAAGAACACTGAGATAAGGCTAAATAAAAAACAATCTGACATTGGGGCTTATGTACCGCAGTCCTTTTATCATTAGCACTAATGCAATGCTACATGCAAGGTACTTATTAATAATTCAGTAGAGGGCTACTCGATTTGGCTTTATGCATTGAAGTTGAAGATTACTTGAGGTTGGTACCACCCATTAGAAGCGTAACCTCGCAAAATTTTAGCGGTCGGTCACGTAAAGACTTGTTAGATGTAGGATGGTTAAAATTCTACTAGAGTTGATACACTAATTCGCTTTTCTAATAGTGTCTTCCTTGCACTTTGTTGCCTTGTTGCTTTGTCAACCTCGTTTCCATTTGCGGTTATATACCACACTTGTTTCAAATAGATGAATTCTTTACTTATAATAAGATGCAATCATAGGCTAGTTCAAGCAGTAGATTTTGCAGCACCTTGAGGAATTCAGACTTTACTGATTGATTCATTATTCATTCATTTATTGATTCATTCATTCCATTTTGGAATGCCGTTTGCCAAGTTTACCCGTGTTTCTTCTCATTCTCTCAAAATGTCTCCTTTAATATTTGAGCTGCTTTGCTTTAATATGGAGGGGTGATTTTATGTTCCCTAATTGTCATACTACTTTCTTCTCTACACACGGTGGATGAAACAATTACCCTTTTCTTATAAAACTTACCAATACCTGACTACGATTAGGAGATTTCTGCCTGATGCCAAAAGCCATTAGTTAATGATTTCATGAATATTATTATAACTGATGCCAAGAATTATCACTTATTCACGATACTAATACAACCTTTTGCCAATACTTTGTATCACTAAAGCATCCATTATAGTTTAGAGGTGGATTTTTACCGATGGAAAGCGGTTAAAAAACTTCTGCTCAGCCTCATTTTGCCTCCTTTTAGGCGCATTTTACTCATACATGCACGTAGGCACAGGCACAAGCACACACACACACGTGCATCCTCACATGCGTGCACGCATACACATAAACATCAAATAGGGCAAAAATATAAATATTGTTATCCTCATTCGTGCTGTTGTCTTTTTGATTACTGAAATCCTTTCCTTGAAGATAACGTGGCATAAAAGATCAGTATATTTCTATGCTGTAGCACAAATTCAATACCCGAACAATATTGCGCAGACCCTCATATATACCCCAATGGAGTGCAAATATTTGAATCATTAGAGTTGATTGAAGAGCATCTATCTCCATTTTAGTCATTTTAATTATATAATTAGAGCACTTTAGACTCTTCGGTCATCAACTTCTCATGGATATGACCCACTACTTTGTGCTTCTCGGTAAAAATAAAATTACTTTACAAATTTATTAGTTTAAGCTCCCGAAAGTGACAATGCGGCACTTAGCTTCAAGAATTTGTCTTTTAAATGACTTAACTTAGTATCCCGTTGTTATGATAGTACGCGCGATACTAATGTTTATTTATTATAGGCAAAAACGTCATCCCTAAGTGGCCTCATCACCCAATTTTTCTCGTCATGAAATCTAGTAAATATGCGCACCTTATGTTGATTCTTCTGACCTTTCCACCTATTTGCTTTTCTGCGTAATCCATACTTTGGGTTTTGGACATATAACGACACGTTCATGCACAGGCACTTCGGAAGATGCCCTAGACTCACATCAAGCACTACATGTCAGAGAATTCACTCTGGTCCCAAAGCATTGTAGGGTCGCAGATGTAGTCAGTTCTCCCTCAAAAGAGCTAACATTTGACCGCTTATGTTATTGTTCCACCGTAGTCACCAACACCAGGAGGATTAATCGCTACCCAGTCTTCGTTCCGTCTCAATGATTTGAGCTTCCAAAGCACGGAATTAGTTTTCTTTCCCATGGTTAAACGGACACTGAATATTGCAGGTCATAAAGTTCCATGCAAGCGATTCTCAGCCTTACATTTTTTTTTATTCTGTGGATGATGCGTCACTTCTTTGGATTTCACAACGTATTTTAAAGCTGAAAGCTATGTAGTCTGAACTGACTCATCGTCAGGTTGCAAAGCAAGTATTGGCGATGGCAATGACGTTTTACTTCTTTAACGCAACTAAACCATGAATGCAGTTTCCGTGAATGACTTCAAAGGAATGGATGTTTCACTTGTGCCAACAATATTTTTGCGCAATTTCATCCTAATAAGTAAAGTTTTACACACAAGACTCGATGCAGAGCTGAATAAGGCAGGTCACTGGTACTTGGAGTTAAAATGATTTTGAAATGGGACTGTAAAATAGGAGGATCTGTTAACAGAAGAGGTATGCTTGATTATTATACACCTTACTCCACCCAAAGCCTTTCACAATAAGGGCCTTGAGACGATACTCACTAGATGCACAATTACAAAGTCGTCACCTCCAATAAAAGTTAGATTTCTAGTTGATAAGCGTGAATTGGTGTCCAAACTTTCCATTATTCGCCTACTTTAATATTCCCAGTACCAGTCTCCGAGCTCCTAGTATTGTTACCCCAAATAAGCAGATACTGCCACGTAACCTGCTTGGATGGTCTTTTTTCCCGCCAAACCAATGATGTTGGCATGAAAATGGATTAGTTTGGGAAAGTGGGAACCATTATCAAACAGCACGTTTTCAAGCTAATCAGCTACAGTGCATTCGTCCATACACAGTGGAGTCTGCCAACTTGGGAAGAATTCACTCCCCTTTCGGAAACTCACTCAAGCCTACGCATACATCTACCCATACAAGGCACAACAATAGCTGGCAAATATGGACAAGTCAAATGGGTGATACCAGTTCAGGAAGATAATGATTTAGGTATTGCTATAAAATGCAGAGCTGCGGTGTATGGCAGATGAAGTATCAACCCATTTCTATTCACTGCAACAGATAGCATATTATTTTTGTCAAACAAAACATTTATTGCACTATTTTTTACTACTTTAAAGATTGCAAAAGTTATGAATAATTCATAGCAGAATAATTGGATTACATGTGATGGGTTAAAGGGTGGTAGCTATTAACTGACGGTGCTATGGCGCCATGAAGATATATTTAACACTCGTGGAAATAAAACCTCTGCCGCAGTGGATGAAGTCCGTTGAAGTTTAGTTCCTGTTTGCAATTCATTTGCATAAGAATAATATGGTGTCTGTAGGGCTTGCACTGTTCATCACTGTGGGATGCACCATAGGATAATTTGGATTTAATCCCTTACAGTGATAAAGACATACAATTGTATAGCCAAGCATCTATCCATGCAAAGCCCGGAACCACTTAATGTTTTATCAATATGAGTTAAACACATTTTGCAGACATCAATCATACAAATATGCACTCCTTACTTCGTGATGTACTATGAAAGGAAGTGGCGCCTATTAGCAACACCAACTCCATTTTAGTGGAGATAACGGGTAGTTGATGAGCCCATAGTGCAGGTAGCAGTGTCACCCACCCAGAAGTACACCCTGGAGGGGAAAGGGCGCCATCGCCTCAGAGTGATGTCTGCAGTAGGAGTAGACGCAGAGCTCAGATCGACCCAGGTGATAAGGCAATGACGGAATGGCGACTGCCTTGTGAGCACGTGAAGTGAGCATGAGAGCGGAGTGTGAGCAAGGAATGCTTGCAATGCACAAATAGATCACGCGAAGATATCACAATGTGTGGGCACAGGACTAGACGGTGGAAAGATGTCACGAGGCAACATGCATGTGTAAGATGCAGGTAGAAAGGGTATAAAAGCGTGGTAGTTGGTCGTGTGCAGCATCCGTCTGAGGGACCTCGCTCATTCAAGCAGAGCTCAGTGGAGTAGGAGAAGGAGATGGAGGAGGAGAAGGAACAAAAGAAGAAGCAGCAGCAGGGTAAGGGGAACGAGGCAACATGCATTTGCATAATCCGAGGTAGTTTGTCTATTTAAGTATCCGTTTAAGGAACTCTAACACATTCAAGTATAATTTTGGTGATGGAAAATTTGCTGATAGTGGCTAGTGAACAGGAAAAATCCGGTACAAAGTGCGAGGAGATATTGGATACTGTCATGAAATTAGCCAAAGAAATTTGTCCAAAATTTGAGGAATGTTTTGAAAAATGCAAAAAGGAACAACAAGAGGAATTCGATAATGATGATGTCGAAAGCCTCGATAGCGATATTCCCAAATAGGATTGAGATATGTTGGCCTAATATAGAATGCGAATAGGGAGTACCCGGATAATTTTTCTGCATCTGGACACTTCCTTTGTATCTCAAATATCTTTTCTTCTGAATATATTGATTGCGCTTCTTAGAGCGTTTATAATCTTCAGGAGTCCTAGCACATCTAACTTGCTACGTAGATTTTCTTATGTGTTTATATATAGAACGCTCAATTTGCTTCTATTTTATGTATCTTAAATACCGTCTACCATTGTTTTGAATTTTATTCCAGTCTATTCCACTCGTTATTCTTCTTTACTATTCTTTATTTAAACTGTGTATATTCGCCACTAAATATTGCGTCCAGCTGCATCAATTGCAATAATATATTGTTTGTATTTGGTAGGTTTGTGGAGAGACAGTGAAATCTCCTTGATATTGGATAGTTCATCGATGAAGTTATTGTGATCGGCTTATGTGGTAATTTACGATTGTAGTGAATGTAGGTTGTGGGGATGCTACGACGAGGCGAAAGATGTAGAGTAGGTGCGAGAGAATGCCCTATTGAAATGGCACCTGATGCCTTTTGTAGCACAGACCTGCGTTAGGGTTCTACTTTGGAGGTAGAGAGGAAGATGTATGTAAGAATTTAAATTAACATCGGCAGCTCAGAGGAATGTTTGGGCCTAGAGCCTGTTTTATGAAACTGAATAGATCCTAATGGATAAAAGGTTTGACGGAATTTAAGGTGAAATCCTGTATGCAATATTTTCCAAAAGTCTAGATTTATCGATTGAAACGGAGACAGATGGGTGGAGAGGTACCGGGATTGCTAAAAGTATAAACGGTTAGTTTTTTAAGTTTCAAAAAATCCCCTTTTTTACCATTGCGTACAAAGTTAACAGGTGCTACAAAGAAATGACCGAATATAAGCATTTGTAGGTGTTTGTATGCATTTTTACAGGTGTGAGTATATGTATAAATTAAATGTCAATTATGAGGTAGTTAGACGGATAGGTGGATAAGCTAAGTAGATAGTGAACACACTATTAAGTGGTGATTGCTAAAAGGATTATTTTATAAGGCAGGAGAAATGTTTTTGAAAATGGGTTAGTTACCTTTACCCAATAGTGGGTTAACTTTTGCGAGAGATTCAATAGGCCAACGCGTAAAGACAAGGCGTAAATTGATGAAGAAAATAAAGAAGAAAGATTTTAAGTAAAACAAATAAATAAGGTAAAAAAACAAAGTAAAATGTCATCGATGAAAAATTCAAAATAAAACTCAGAAGTCGGCAGGGGAAACTCAGTCAGAGGAAAAGACTCCTTAAGAAGAAAATGGATAATTGAAGAAACTTAAAGAATGACGGCAGCTAGCAGAAGAGATTCTTGACAATAATAAATCTTTGGTAGAGGCTACTGCGTATAGACAACTGGCAGAAATGGAAATGGTGAGACGTTGCTCTTAGTGAAATTAAGACTAAAGTGGGTTTATTCCTGACATGAATAAGACTTTCACTCAGGTCGTGTTGTCGTACATGCCATTTTAAGACATGCTGCACATTCTCCACTCATATTTAAACAAAACTTACTAACAATTACCTCCTTATTTGCTGATCAATTTGGTCCATGCTAGTAGGCTCAGCCCCCTGTTCGTTGTCAGTACATTTGCAGTCATAGTGCCATGACTTCTTACCACCTGAGGAAAGGCTCGGAGTGCTAAACTAGTCACTGTTTCGTTCTGATCAGTTGAGCTACGCAACCAAGCATTGTGGATTTTTGCTTCATTAGTAATATAAGCGATATAATTTACCTTTTTTATATTCTTTTTTATAGCGACGCTTTTAATTCCCAAATAAGAGAAATGACATTGATGGAATTTCTAACATTCTTGGTGGCACAAATTCAATTCACCCATTAGTTTACTCAATGTTAAGCAGGTTTCTAAAGAAAATGCTACAGTTAGCTTTGGAGCCTTCCTGAGATTTGTTTGTTTAACGCTGGCTTCACCTATTACATAGTAATTTGATGACCAACCTTCATTTCCATTTTCTCATTTAATGGATCCACCCGTGATGTATAAGCTGCTCATTTTATACACTGATTTTTGACTGCTTTTAAAATAAAAACTCCGAGGACTTTAAGTCTACTTCACCACATGCTAACTTATTTGCTGCTTCATTAACCGCAGAGTGACTGTTCCATGAGGCACCCCGGTAAAGTGGGAATTTATGGCACGTCCGAAGTGGTAAATTATGACAACAAGCATGACATACCAATGTTATGTTACTTCACAGCACCAAACCATAACACTATCGCCGAATGGCATCCTATTTACCACCTGTGTGCTACTACCTACACAGTGATGCTTTAATTTATTCTACACCTTATAAAATAGGGTGTCAACAACGAAAAGTTGAGAGCAAACCGTGATTTTGTAGAATATGGACTTCAAACATAATGTAGCTATGGCTGTTTCGTAGATAAAAGAGGTAACGAGAGTAAACTTCCTCATTGCCGAAATTGATTGAGAAAGAAAAACATTTTATAGGGGAAATGTGTCTATTTAGAATGGTACACAAAAGGCTGCTGAAGTTAATTGTCACAACTATATTTCGTTGCGTTACTTATGAACTGAACTATATAAAAAAGGGAAATTTAGACGTGTAAATGAAGGCAGTATTGCAGTATCCGATTCTAATAATTCCAAACCAGCATTACTGAAGGCCATTCTATCCAACTCTGATGGACCTCAAAGTAACTTCTTGAACAGCTCCGGGGGATTAGCAGTTGCTCTTGGTCCACTTTGTCCAGAGGAGAAATAAAAAAGCTCTTAAAGAAGCAAAACAACTTGAAGGCCTACTGCAAGATGCAAAATCGTAATAGTGGATTCAAATTTAAGGGATAATATTGTAGCCATACTAGTTATCCTCTCAACAAAGCAGGTTTTTTGGTCATTTCGACTCTAGTCACCATTTAGCTGTTATTAGGCATCCGCCAAGTCTGCAAGATAATCCTAACATTTTCTGGACATCTACTCTTAATTAAATGAATTTGCAAGGTCTTTGTTAAGCAGCTCTCTTGTCTACAGTACAAGAACTGTCTCCCAACGTCTCAATGTAAACCACTGTTTTGGTGAAAGTTAAATGTTCAAAACAGTGATTTGCTGGCAGGTTTGTCACCATTAGGTACTACGGAGATGAATATAATATTCTTCATTCTGTTCCCTGCCATGGGAAGTTTTTCTCTACGAAACCAAAAGCTTTAGTCTGGACGTAAAACTGGGATTCCAATTAAATATTAAGTGGGAAGTTATCTCAAAATAACTGCAAATGTTAGCTCAGATGAAACAAGCAACGTGCATCCAACCAGAATCCAGTGATTCTAGAAAACCTCATTATGGCTAAAAGAAATCCAAATTCCTAAAAGACAAATTTTTGCTCTCGAATGGGTAGCGCACTCATCAGATACTGTAGGAGAGTGGTAGCATAAAAAATGAGCCTCTTTTGACAGTCATTTACTCTATCTGTATATGCCGAGGTATTTTAGCGACTCAAGTAATACGTAAAAGGGTTGCATCCATCCCCTCAACTATGGCACCATCATTCTTCCCAAAGGCAAATTTCTTACGTGGTTATCTTATTTGCAAGCTAAAAAATTTACTTACCAAACCGGAAACCAAAATAAATGTCACAAGCGCTGCACACTTATTAGGTGGCCACACCCACGCCAAACCAAAATAGCACCTCCTATTTCAGTTTTACAAGGGCACTGAAATTAATAACGGAGCTCTTCTATTTAGGATTTTGCAGAGATTTGGTAGAAAATTTGCTTTTTAAGGTAGGATTTACCCTAAGATCTAATCTGACAGGGTTGAAGTGATACTTTTACTTTCCTACTATAAATGAACCTAAAGTAAAATAGAATGCTGTATATGCTACGCGTTAATTGTCCTTACTTCTCGATTCATATAACAGGACATTTATGGGATCCACCACTGCACCTTTGCCGCATGACCTGAACGCGGGCCATGTCAGTAGCCTCAAACCCTTCTGTACTTCGCCAACACATATTCTATCTAAGTGTTATGCTAGTTTTCCCCTTACGGGAAATCGTTGGTCTCTATACTAGTGGCATTGGAGAGCGAACCCGATTCTGGAAGACATCTAATCTAATTTCTACTGCTGAGTGATAAACTTTAGCGTGATAGAAAATGTGCTTACCGTGTGGATAAGAGAATATGTGGCGACTCCTAACAGAATGTCTGTAAATTATGCCTACCATCTGCAGTTTTTTGATCCATTGTTCTACAGGAAAGGTATTAACAATAAAACTAGATTAAGCATTTTTAGAGGGCTTGAGCAGTAAAAGCTGCAACATCCATGGCACATACGAAGGAGCATTGTTATATTTTCTCAACGCGCAGGTGATCACATGGTCTGGGAAAGACTACAGGTTAGTATTTGACTAACCTGGGCGCGACTGAGGCAATAACGTGTAGTTGGATAAAAGGATTACTAGAGTTCATAATGCACTAACCTTAGGTACTCCAAGTTTAGGCATAAAAGAAAGGAAAAATTAAGTTAAATTCCCCAAAATGCAATTAACTTTTACTGTTTGCTTGCAGCTCAGGGGACGCTGCCAAGCGTTGATGCTACATTCTTGGTGCACTTATCTGCATCATTTGGCGACTCATTTTTCGGGATGAAACACAATGCTTCATTAATTTTGCATCTGACCGGCCTTCATCTTCAATGTGCTTTCCTAGAATCCGTCATATTCCAATAAGTGGTAGGAACGAAAGAAAGTCAGCTAAAGTAGGATATGAGACGATAAATGGAGATAGCATCTTTGATGACGTAGTCCACCAGTTGCTTTGACTAGAGGATTTATTTAGACTGGAATCACAAAGGCAAGAAATCGTTTCCACCATCTTGTACAAAAAGCAGATTTTAGCTTATGGTGCGTCACCGTGGATGAAAATACATGGGGAGATCTCGAGCCCACATACATTAAAGTGAAATGTTAACGTGAAATGACTTCCTGTTTCACTCATCTGTCAAATCTCTCCACCGTTCATGGCATCGCCATTGTAATTGCACTAAGTCGAAACACTTTAGAAAAGACATTTATTTTGCAGAATTTCTGTCAATACGCTTGCACCCGGTCCATGGCTTCGATCATACACATTTGGAATTTTCCAGTAATTTATAAGCTTTTATGATTATAATTAAATTAAATGAATTGCAATGTTACGGTAGTTTATTTCATTCTGCAGTTGATACGGTGGCACAGACCCAGGTCATCCATTAACCTCAGCTCTTCTATGAATAAGTAATGCATTCTCCGCTGTGCCAAATGACTTTTGACGATTCCAAGGTAAACAAGAGAACCCCATCCTATAGGGCACTATCCTAGTTAGTATTACAAAATGCCAAACCCTCCCTAGGCAATATAGCTCCCCTTGAAAGGTTGAAGAAAACAGTGCAACGACTCGCCTCTCGCATTTATCAATGCAGCATATTTAATGCTTCCTTAACTGTGGCTTTGGTGAAGGGCCCAATAGAGGCTTCGCTATTGTACCTAAAACGAGCAGCATGGTTTCCAAGACAAGTCACTCTCCTTCAGTCCCTCCTTATGTCGACAGTACACATTATGTTTGAACATTATATCTGTTTTCATTTTTATGGAGGTCTTGGAACGATATGCTGGCGTTAGAAAAAAACAAAGCTATCTTAATTGACAACTATCGTTACTTCTACTGCGGTCTGATAGAGCTTAGCGTGATTGAAGAGGTGCATAGGGCGCGAACAGGAGAATATGTGAAGATCCCCAGCAGGAAGTCAAAACATGGCCTCCACTTTCACCAACTACCCGAAAATCGAGGTCTACAGGGAATATATT
>CABFON010000246.1:0-12337 GCA_900683695.1 Echinococcus oligarthrus
TCACGTACCCCAGGAGTATTCTGTTCGATGCACCGGCGCCGTTGTGTAGATACACGAGCCACAATTTTGATACAAATTAAAATTGTTTTTTATGTAAAACATTAACAGGTTTTACCTTACAATTCGCTTGAATAAAATGGTCAACACTTACTTCATTAACTTGTAATTTCAAGTACCCCTAACAATGTGTGATCGAACCTTAAGCACTTTTATTTAAATAAACACTTTTATGCTCAAAATGCATTTAAACGGCTATTTTTAAAGTTCATATACAGATATTTTCGGTGCTAGCAATGGCACTATTGCAATGTTTTCGAAAATTTTTGATTAAGCTCACTTGAAATATTCCGTGCATGAAAGTCCAAGGTTATAGGCGGGCATACGCGGGAACGTAAAATTTTCCTCATTTTGGGGTGAAGGATGACAAAGCGTGTTTACAACCCCTTTGTACTGGCCTATGTAAGTTATATTTGAGTCATTAGCCTCGATTTTCGGGTTGAAAAATATTTCAAATCCTATTAGCCTTGAAAGCTGCAGCAGCTATAACACCGACTTATTATATATGACGATTTTTTGTCGTGCCTGTATTAAATAAAGGGCTCTAAGATATTTTACTGGTTCTTTTATTGAGGTATTTGTTGTTTTTCTGGTTTTATTTTATGTTTTTAAGTAAGTTGCAAATTGCTGGAATTGTCTCTAGATACTTAGAGCACCATTGTACAATTTACCGCTCCTTGTCTTTAAAATGTTGCACTAATCAATCGATTTGATTTGTTAAGTTAAAGAAAACAAATGGAAAAGAATACAAGTCGTGTCCTGCGTCTGTCAGTGAAAGCGCAACTCTTCTTGGCACTGCAGATGTCCCGAATCCACATGGCAACGGGATATGTCACTATGCGTACCTTTTGATTAGGAAGCTGAATGAAGTCGGAAATCATAGATCCGAGTTTGTAACTTTGTGTATCGATCAGTCTGGCGCTACTGCAAAAGATAAGAATAATGTTAGTAATTATCTGGCATGAATTCTAATTTACCTAGCCTAGTCTTAAATTCATTTATTTTTGCCATTATTTTACATTCCTTAAACCTTTTTTAAACATGCTTAGATTTTAGATGCATAAAAACTATTTTTAAATGCGTTTTTTAGAATATCAAAATAAAATTTCCACATGAAAATCTCACCTATGTTTGGGTACACCCAACTGAACCTCGGGTACTGGGAGTTATTGTGACGTTTAAGGAACATGCGTCCGAAAAAATGATGTCCAAGTTTACTGCTTTTAGAATGTCTTCCAAGGTACAAATATCCCTACTCTTACGAATATACTGGCTGGATTAGGTTCAAAAATAGACTTGAAAGTACTCGGTGTTTTAGGCGAAAAAATTTGCCTATCGGATTCAACGCGTATATTGCGAATACATGGATGGACTTCACGCCAAACTGTCTACTGCCTCTGTGGTAAGCTTTCGCCCAATAGTATAGGCACGTTTTTGGCCTAAATAAGTTTGTACAATTCAATCCTTCCATCAGATGTAATCTCGGCATCCTTTGATATTTCATGGTTTATAGTTTATGGTTTAAAATGATTTTTACTCAAAAGAATAAATGCTGTTGTGACTTGTATGACTAAAAAATGAACATTGTAAGAAATATTTTTAAGAATTTTTGAAATAACACAGATTTTTTTCGTTTTTGTATCACTGAGGTTGCATTTGCCAGAAATAGATAGTGATTTGTAGGAACCAAGAGTCGGATGCAATTGAGTCCAAACATTCGGTTATAATCACATAAATAATATTATCTGCAACTGTTTGTGATCACATTTATGTGTGACGAACTATTTTTCAATAATGTGGTGCGAATTTACTTAAGTTCGTTAGTAAAATACCATAAATTAAAATAGAATCTCCTATTCTTCCTTCCTATTCCAATGTTCTTAAAATCATTGGTAAAATAGTAGGCATATTTTGGGCTGAAGGTTATGACTGACGATGTTTAAATGACTTCAATTTTATAAAATAAAGGATTTTGATGGCAAATGACTTTTTATACAGACCGAAAAATATTTTCTGTGTCATTTTTACTAATTTTGGGGAATGAAAACCTCATGACTTGAGTTTGTTGACCAATAAAGTTACAGCCACCACCTTCCAGTAGTGATATTGCGATCTCTAATTAGGCCCCTTGAAGTGGTTTTTAAGATCCGCATTTATCGTTCTTCATGTTAGAAGCAAAAGCGCGGGCATGGAAATCGAAGGTGTTGCCTGTTTTGATTCACAGGCAAATTGCCACTAGCTTAATCTCTTATAGGGCACCCTTTGCGAACATCTGTACAAGCATTATTTTGTATGGTTTGTAGAGGATGCATGTTGCGAGAAAGTTTCCCTTTTTATTAGATTATAGATGAAGTTCCGATTTTGGAGACCATCGACAAAAGCTTCCGTGGAGACGAGCTCATTCGTAAGAATGCTGACTTCGCAAGGATGGAGATTTCAAATGTCTTATCGCGTAAACTTTTTATTTTAATCTCACTTAGCTGTTTTGATTATTTTTCAACAAGATGTTCTATGTAGAAAACCCAGAAAATAAACCTTATAGTAGATTTCTTGGCAAGCGTCACGTCAAGAACCACGTGCTTTCGATAACCCCATAAATCCTCCACTCTAATATCAGTGTTTTATTGATGATTTCCACTGGATTCCATTTTTTAAAAGATTTTCTGGCCGAAGAACAACAGAGAATGAACCCCCGTATTTTAGTTCTAGATATAGATCACCACAGGCTCCTCTGAATACCGAAATTTTTTATTCATTACAATACCTGTCCGTATGTAACACCATAGATGAGCTAATTATTGTCCAATGCAAGTGGACATCACGCTACACTTGGCAGACATAGGTGAAACGTACACAAGTACGGGAACATACACACAATATCCATTAAAAGTACTTCCGGTTATAGACGCCAAGATCGCCCTGATTTTAATGAAAACGTATATGTGATCTCCACTTATCGGAATTGATGGTAATTGTTCTAAAATCTTTTTAAATCATCATTATCTAAACCCATGTGTAGGGTGCGGTTGACTCAGGGCAATTTTGTTATTTGTATCAGATAATTTTGTTAAGGTAAGCAAATCCAGTATGCCTTTCAATCCTTTATTAAAGCACAGGTAAGTGTCGCTTTTTAGTGGGGAAGATCAATGCCCAAGTAATTGAGAAATATTAGGCTAGCAAATGGTTCGTGCATTCTTCTGTGTAGATTGGTACAACAACTTGTTATAACTGATAAGCAGTTGTTTAGATAGATCTTTATAAGGCATGAGTAGTTATGCGTCGGCATACCTTTATGATAGCTTTTATCGTACATTCTACTTCTATTTCGAAACAAAATTCACATCCTCAAATGTCGACAGAACGTACTTGATAGATCCACTTCAAGTTCGTCCGCTTCAAGATTCGAGCCAAACTTGGTTTCCATGTTGCAGAAACTGGCTAATCGTTATTTTTATTTAGGGTATTTAAAGAGGGTAGAGTATAAGGTATCAGAAACGATCTCTATTGGACAATTTGTTTCTATTGATGGATCCTTCGAATATATCTGCAGTGCGCTTATGAAGTTCCCATGTTATTTACAATAATGGAGACACCTTAAATAGCTGGAAATGAGCGTGACAACAGCAACTGTGGTAGAGAGAGCCTGTGTCCATGTACTGCAACTGTGAAAGTCACAGAATCTTCCAAGCAAACGGGAGTCATATGTTCTGCGTTAACAGATGGCAATATGTTCTAGAGTCCATACATTTGTTCTTCGATTCGCGTACGTTATAAAAACACACTATCGAGGGAAGATTGTTTACTGACTTACTGACTGACTGAATTGTGACAACAAATAGGCTTTGTGTTTCAGTGTTCATAAAGTGAGGAAACAAACCATTAAATGTTCCAAACGATCAATCCAGCACCCACCGCAACCCGTTAAGGCAATCACCATTTCATTCCCGCAAGATTATAACTGCTTTATGTGCAGGTTTGGTTCAGTGAAGACTCTACCCCTTCATGATGAATTAGTTATTTTAAAATTTAGTTGCAGGCTAGATTACCTACTCTGTTCTAGAAACAGCCGGGACAAATTAGTTGGTCTGAATGAGTGTCCCATTCTTACTCTAAGAAAGCATCAGGACGAAAGGCCTTAAACTCCTACCGCACACGGCATAACTTTCCCTAGAGAGAGGGTTTCAACCTCATCCGTGTACTCGAGATTTCTTTAACTGGTATTCCCCTAGGTCACTATTAATACCTTTTCTTGACATTAGCCAATCATTGAATCAGAAATAAAAACGAGATAGAACAGAGATGACCAGAGGGAGTTGTTTTGCTCCTAGAAGTAAGATTTTTATCAAACAACAGACGAGCCTATTTAGTTACTGGGCCAAATGATTTATAAATCACAATAGCCGTTTGTCGAACTTTTCTTGATTCATATGAAGTCATCCGTTTGGCCTTATCCATCAACTAATTGCATTAATGTTCCATTGTAAGATTTTTCATCTAATGTTTATTTATGGTTTGAACACTTACACTTATCCACACATATTCAAGTGTCTAAGTCGATTAGTTTTAACTTGTACTTCCAATCTCCGCCCAAGTTGATGTTTGGTAAATATAATGGGCTCTTGTTTAGAAAACAAGCTGAAAGTAATGTCACATGAAATATCGAATAATCTGTCCTACGTATCCTCGAATTTTTTTGTCAACTTTCCTACTGACACCGACGTCATATTACTGTTTTTGGAAGTATACCCTGACAAATTTTGCACTTTGTGTTCAAAAAAGATGACAACTGTAATAACCCGTTTGCTGCCTTTTAAAACTTGCTTTGAGCACAGCAGAATACGTAAAATTCCTTTAGAAACACGTTACCGACCGGTTCTCTCGCGAAGAAGCAATTCATCTGTAGAAGGCATCAAGAGTCTTGAACGCTTGCATCTCCATGGCATGGTACGTGAAGTGAGTTTTCCTTTTCCTTTGTTAAAAGCCCTCTGTTTTTTAAAACCCGGTCACTCTGCTTTGCGCAGCCCTGGTTTGGTTTCATCTACCCAACGTCTGAAATTCCACAGTAAATATTTAAGTGCGCGATGACCACACCCCGGAAAAATAAAAGCACTGGCGGCTGGGTGTGTTTCAGCAAATAAGCTCTTTACGTATTTGGGTAGTATTTACATGGATCTAATTTGGTAATTCTTACAATATTAAGATTTGGGGTAAATTGTGCTTTTGAGCATTTTTTTAATAAATAACTGGCTAATTACGTTTAACTCATGCATTAACATGAGTTATGCTTTTAGCCACCACGTATTCCTCACGTCTTCAGATTGTTTTCTCATTTCGTTTATCTTTGCGTCACGAGAGAAGCGCAGGCTTCCTTATTGTATTTATAGTTTTATTAAGGGAGAGTCTCAGAATTGAATTCTCCATGTGATGAATTTAACACAATCGAATGTTAAGTAAATTATTGTTATATGAGCATGTATTCAACGAATTCTGTAACTACGGACTGATAACGAAATTTTACAGGGGTCGGTACAATTTAACCAAGTTTTATACTTACTTACCGAATAAAACCCCACTACATTAGCTACCTAAAATAAAGTATCAATCGCACTCCCATTCACAGAAATTTCTCCACTGCACTCATCCTTCACTCAGAAGGACTGAATATGTTTTCGACACTTATTATTCTGACAAGTAACTAAGGGGTTATCGCTGTCCGCATTTTAATTTTCAAATTTCATTTTAGGAATTTCGACGGACTTCTTCATCTAGCCCCAATGATCACTGATGAAAGTATAAGTTTTGTGTTAAGTTTTCTGATGCATATGCAGTTGGAATTACAAGTCACAGTCATAATTCATGTGAATATGTTCATTATAAAATTTCTCCATATATTCTGTTGCGTGTAAATATTATCGAATATGATGTGCCACAATCAACGATGGAGAAACTAACATTTCAAAGGAGCATAAGCTTGATAGCAATGGCTAGTTCATATGACTCGTTGGGGAGTGTGGAAGTTTGGCTGCTGTAAAGGCAAATGAAGTTGAATGTGTAAGTTTTCACATTTTATCTGGAAAATTAGTTAAATTGATGCAGAATGCTTTAAAATTAGCTTGTTTAGTAGCAGGGAGGCGAGTCGTTGAGACAGTTCTGCATTGGTAAATAAGATTGGACAATATACCTAACTTGAAAATAGTGAGTTGAGTGACGAATGATTACGTCAAAAATGTGTTATTCTTAATATAAATGAGGAAAAAGAAATTCACCGCTATCAAATTAGGTCTAGTCGGAAGTGAGGTGCTTTAGGATAGCCCCGCGTACTTCGACTGCATCGCATTCCTTCCAAAGTACTGAGATGATGCGAGTGATTTAGTTTGAACTAAGGTGATGGGATTCAGCATAAATAATAGTAGTATTTATGAATTTGTTGACTTGGTGGTTCTGCGTTTTCGCAGTCAAATGTTTATCTGCCGAGATGAAATTATTTTATTGTTTTAGCCGGTAATTGAAGTATTAGCAACATTCCATAAACGCTTATCTGAACTATAAATTCAAATGCTGCTGATATTTCGCTCACTTCGCAGAAGTCATTATTTTGAATTATGCCAGCTGTGTGTGTTTACAGAAGATTTAACTCAATAAATGGTACTTTGAGTGAAGTACAGATGTTAGATTGAGGGAAGTTGCGTCCATTTGTTAGGCGCCGTCTTCAAAACATGGGAAATATAATGAGTTTTTTCATAATTCTACGATGAAAGGACTATGCATAAGCACTGACAAGTAAACTGAAGGAATGAATGGGATGTTAAATTTGTGTAAAATCAGTCAGTACACATGATCCTTAGGTCAACTACTTCAAAGTGAACATGACTATATGGTAAAGCCTAATTATCTTGAAATTGATAAACCTCGTTTTTGCATCCATGAAATGGATAAAACTTCACAACTTGCTTCAGTATCCTAATGTTCAGTTTCGAGAATTTACCACCTTCGATATCGTCCCAGCTGTACTACTAGTCAATATTAGTAAAACATAAAACGACTCCTATCTTCTAGAAACATTAACATCGAAAGTTCCTATTTTTTCACTACTGCAAACAGGCTTCCTACTTATTATACATAGTAAGCTGAAAAATATTCTTTACACCTTGCCATGCGGCTAGAATGTTGCAAATAATGTTGGGATCATGTCAATTAGATGCTGACTAATGGAATTCACTACGGTACCATTACTTGAATCAAGTATTTTGACATTGATTGCTTCCAAAGAATTGCCCGATTTCGTAAAGAGGTGTGGGTAACCATTCGAATTGTCACCAGTGTCATGCAAGCATGTAAATAGTTACGCACCCATAGTATTCGCCCTTTCAGGCACTCCATATTTTGCGCCAATAGTACCCTACGTCTTCTTCAGAAAGAACTATCAGAATCAGGCAATAGTCTGAGATCAAACACAAACCATTCTCAGGCATCTAATGAATATCTGATATCTTCTAAAGCAGATTTTCCAAGTGAATAAATCTACGAAGTTTACTGGCTTCCTGCCCTTGGATGGGTAAGGAGCTTGACAAAACTACTTTTGACATATGTATTTATTTTTACTAAAATCAAGTATTTACTTAAAGATTACTGTGAAAGTCTGCTTTTAAACACTTGAAAAGTGTATAATTGTAGTGAGTATGATCAGTTCATTCATCAATTTCATTTGAGACTTTAGTATTTTAGTAATTCGAGCTAGGTTGATTTATAGAACATATTAATTAAGTCTTCTTTTCTGGCTGGCAAGGCCAATGAGTTGACTTTCTATTACAACGTGTGTTATTGCGTAAGGTTGTATATGTTGTTTACTAGTATCACTTTCTGGAATAATCCATGTTTTGGCCAATACTTACCACCAAAACATGCAGCCTATTTGGATTGATGAAGGATCCTAACTCGGTATGGGTTTTTTTCAGGAAAATTTACCTTCTTGTTGTTTTTGAAATTATAGGCATTTATGTGAGCTTCACCAACCCTCGCTTTCGAATTAAATATGATTGCTTTAATATGATGGATTCTGTCAGGTATTGATGCAAAATAATATTTAGCTTTTTGATTCTAGTTATTCATTAAGTGCCTTAGTTATCTGCACCCATTCACCTCAGACAATAAGCGGGCGAGATCGTAAAGGGGTAATATTATTAAATGTCTGAGGAGAAGCCTTCATTCCTCGTGAAGTAGGAATACCAAAAATAAGCTCTCTGAATACTTACACTTGGGTATGTCTCCAGTATCAAGACATAAAGTACACATGTTTTTCAAGTCGGTTCAAGAATGCGACTAATTACTTTTAAAGATTTTTGCATGCCACTGAAAAACCTCTGATGGGTTTGAATTTGTTCCAAGTCTGCTTTCACAGAGTAAACATACTGTAAAGTGCGTACTTAAAGCAGTCGAGTCCTCTTTGAAGGCGTTTTAAGTTAGGCCGTTCTAGATGAACTATAGTATGATTGGTAACACTATGGCACCGAGCTCATGAAGTTAAATGCATAACTAGATTAAATATCACTTTTTATGTTCAAAAATAATTCCAGTTACGTCCAATCAGTGGTTTTTACGTCTCTGAATCGAAATCCAACCTCCCTTTATAGGAAGCGGTATTTCGTAGTTGATAATGCGTAAACATGACAGACACTTTTAGAGAGGTTACAATAGCTTTTTAATGTGTTGAAAAGTGTCATTCACCTAATTATCCTGTAAAATATCATAACTCAGATTAAAAATTTGGGTCAGATTTTTTATTTTTTTGTTTATCAAATACCTATCACATTTACATACATAAACAGAAGTAGAAAGCATTTGCTACTTGAATAGTTTGTCCTAATTATTACTCAGAGCACACTTAAGGTGCAGCAAAATAATTCTTGTAATTCCAACCAAAATATTGACACTATGTTTACCTAGTTTCCTGTAGTTTAAGACACGGAAGTGTAGCGCAACTAATATGTTCATTTTTAAATAGACGAGCGTTTGTACAATTCACTTTACAAATAATTATTTCACAATAGTCAATGGTTTGCTGCGATGCATAGATGATGATTCCAAAAAGCTGCCAGATGTAAGATTGGTGAAGTTTAATTTCAAATTTAAAAATAAAACTTATGTGGAATGCACAACCCATAGAAGACATCATTTGGGCTTTTAAATAAAGCTTTGTGTGATTGGTTGAGTTATCAGTAATTCTACTTAAGTTACCTTAGAATGCATCCATTACTAACCATCAGTTGCATGAAAGGGCATTAATTTACCATCATCACAAATGGAACATTGCGGTTTTCGTCTGGCACTGGGTCAACCCTACAGAATGGGCTGCGACTGACGTGCATGAAAGGAAGGTCACTGCAGTACTATGTAGTATGCTACAACTATTGCATTATTTTAAATTTAGTTTTGGTACTCATGGAAGCCTGAATTTGTTCTAGTTAGGAATCGTCTTTCAATCGTTAAAATTCCTTCAAAATTCTGTAGTAACTGAAAGTCGTCTGCTAAAATCATAGGGTCTCTTCACAAAGCGAACATATCTCAAACATCATTGACACTTAACCTAGTTTTTCTGGATATTGGCTTCAAAAGTCTGCTAGATAACATTTTTGATAACGAAATATTTACGGATTTGGGGGAAGAAATACGAGTATTGCCGCAAGCACTCACTCTTACAATATTCCAAAGAGCTTTAAAAATTGAATATCCAAATAGGTGAACTGCATGGATAGAACGGTCATTCAAATTTCGCTAGGAAAATATTTTTTACACTACAATCCGAAATTCTTCGGAATCACGATTCTGTATTGTTAAACTCAACTTCCAATCGTGTGCACATACTGCATGCAGCACCATGGCGATTAGCTTCGTTATTTCTCTAAATATGGGCCCTCAACTTCAGTTATCCACCACGGTGGATTCACTCCTAAATGGCCTTTTCTCTGATAAAATAACAGCATATGAAATACAATGAAGCAATTCACTTTTGTTTAGAGTTGTTAAAAAAGAGGTGCTCTGATTTTAGTTTAAATGTTGGAGAGTGATCTTTTTTTGACTTTGCCTATGAATTGTAGTAGGGCACTTGAAGTTGGAACTCCATACGCCATCACGTACCTGACAATTTATTATGAAGCACTAATTGAAAAAGAAACCATTTTGCATAAGTAAATTATCAACACCCTTTGATGTATGTGAAAACGGTATTTTAATACACTTTTAAGCATGATACATCTGGGTAGAGTTGCAACATGCTAATCAGTAATTGAGTAGACATTTAGATCACCTCTGTGTGTGGAATAGCTTAGAGTCTCTCCTAAGAAATGCACTTCTGGGGGCTTGAATTTATTTTGTTTTTTAGAGATGAACTTCCGATGTGCCCTTAGAAGGTTTACAGGGTCATGGTAAGGTGGTCATTCCACATGGCCGTTTACGTACATCCGGACAGTACGAAGAAACCGCCAATAACCACGATGGTTTGAATAATTGTTTATTTTGGGACCAACTATTATCCTTAAATTTTGGGATTTTATTGTGCCCATTTCTGTGATTAATTAGACAACTAATTGCCTTTAAGATAAGGGATCGTTCAGTCACCGAGCCTTCAAGTAAAGTGTATGATTAGGGTATTACCACGATTTTGTGGAATTTACAAAGTAAATGCCATTTTGATCTTTCATCCAACTTTTTTAAATACTTTTAGAAGTTACTTTGCCCTTAATTTTGGATTTTAATATTAGGTTTGCAATAACCAAGAAAATTAAACACCGGCTCTTGCAAAGCTTGTTATCAGGACTGATTTTATTTAAGTGAATCTTTGAATTGAGGGTGCCTTAGTTTAAAATGGAAACGTCGTTCGATGGTACTTTACTGCTCAACTATTTTTGTCATAGGTAGTGTTTTTAGATCGGACGTCATCTCTATTTTCTGGTTTAAATTGACCAAAAGTTTGGCACGCTGGTTTGTAGTCTGTGGTTTCATTTACATGGTTTTAAGTAACATCTCAAAGTTGAGTAACCTTATTATATTTGATTGCATACAAAACGTTATTTTCATCTTGTTTCATATTATTTCCAGTGGATGGCCCAGCATTATTAGGCGAGCTAAAAGAGTGTGAATTGTTTGAAAGAACTTTTCTATCATCTTAGCCTGCCAGTGAACAATTAAAAATCCCCTCCTCCTAGCATTGTCCATTTAAGGACGAAATTTGTATCCAGGCGTGCTTACCAAATTGATGACTTGTAAATCACAGGTAGGCGTCCCGTGTTGAAAGTGTTCAACAAACCTATGTTAGACCTGGATTAGCCATAATGTGAATGGTCTAATAAAGACGAAAAATGTCAGTTTCCTATCTAAAATTTAGCATTTTAGGCTTATAATTATTTAAAGTAAAATGGGTTAGTCTTGGTTATTCACTATTCCAGTGGGAAATATGGTTTGTGGACGACCTTCTTAAAATTCATAGTCCACTTTAAAAAATGAACTATGGTATCACTTAACTATTTCTAATAATCTGGTAAAAGTAAATTTAAGATGAATATGTTGCTTTAACTAAAACCAAATTCCTCGGACAACATACCTCCCTAGCACTTTTTAAACGTTTCAACGGTGCTCAGTGACTAAACCACTGATTGCAGGTAACAATAAATCTCAAGATGTCCAACCAGATCTAAGGTCATGAAACTACCCAAAGGGTATAGTAATGAAATAATACTGTGGCAACACAAATTACATTGCCACTGATTATCAACTGATCCAAAGCATTCGACGTTTTAATAAAGTCTGCCTGATTGCTCAGAGGTGCCGACATTTTAATGTAAAGGTAAAGGCAATCATGATTAAACCTCTTAAAAGAATAAAACTTCAACCGCTTACGAAGGTCACCGATAGCAAAAAGTAGTAACTGATTTGCTATATATGCTTGAACATTGTGCAAGCTTAACTCTATGCACAAAATAATGATGTTTTACCTATCAAAGGAAATGCACACTTTGACACAAAAGGCAGTTTTTGCGTTCTTCAATGTACAATCCATTGATTTTCTAAAAACAATTCTAAATAGTACAAGGGCCGTGTGGCTGAAGGTATAGATATAGGCGATCCGATAAGGAAAAATAAGATATTTTAAGCCAGCAGCTACGGATCCGCTGCTATGACGCATCGCCAGGAGATCATGGCCAATTTTTGCACTACGAAAGCGATGGTTGCGCCAAAGATGGCCAAAAAGTAGGCCCATCGACCTATCACGAGACCAGTGTACAAC
>CABFON010000247.1:0-12322 GCA_900683695.1 Echinococcus oligarthrus
ATACAGTGACGTGCCGAGTCGAGAGCTGTTGAATCACCTCCGCAGCGGTAGCCGATTGGACCCACCATATGGCACACCATCCAGAATAGCCAAACTTATGAATGTGTGTTGGAAGATGCCGGCTTCTTCCCGACCCTCATTTGTTGAAATTAACCGCTATCTGCATGGAGGGTCCATGTGTCCTGATTCTGGTGTCTCTGTCGTGGAACCACCCCTACTGCCTGCCAAAACACGAATATCGACAACTTCTTCCCCACCCTACTCTCCTAATGCAAAAACCACATTTTGGACAACTGATGAATGACCGAAAAGCACCTGATATTATCAATCACCGTGAAGGACAACACGGAAGATGTGGTGCCTGTTAAATAAAAAGGCTCCACTAAGTATATTTGACTCATTCAAAAGTGGGTTGGAGTGGCAAATCTTTCACTGTCTGCAAACAAACATTTTTATCGTGCTAGCTTACAACAAATAGGAAACTACGTCTGCCCACCAGTAAATAAATGATGTCGGTGTTTGAGCATGGACACTGCAGAGAATCAACTACACGTTCCAGAGGTCTAGGCTTCGGAACAAAAGGAACACAAAATGTGACCGACTGCCTGATTGTAGACCCATTTTAGATCATGTCGTTCATCGTCACCTAAGTTTCGTTAGTGGACATTGCGAGAGTCCAAACATCATGGGCTAATTAAGAGGCTGAGGCAACCACTGACAATTAGTGCTGACTGCTCGTGGGTCCATCTGACTGTAGATGGATTTGACAGTTGGCGCTCACTGAAGTGCTGCCACAGGAGCCTCTTTGCCTTCATCGAAAGTGCAGTTCCGTTAGGTTTGTGGTAGCGTGAGGGTGAAGTACAGCTTAAACTCAGCTGAATCCAGCTAGCGAGGTAGTAGACGAAATTCCCATGTGTCATTCTGTCTGGCAAGATGAAGAATAAATCGGTCCTTGTGCAATTTGATGCATGAATACTACGTCGCTATTTGCAAAAACCTGGGGTTGACGTGAGTAACGCTTGATCTGGTTGAGCTTCAAACCGCAGTAATCAACGAAGAATGATTCTACACGAATGCTGAAGCTTAACTGACGTGTGTGAATGGGCAGTGAAATAGGGTGTGTGCGTACCGGATAGGCAGATAAGCAGTGGAGAATATCAGAAACGTAGTTTCAGCAGCACGTCCTTATAGCATTTGATTGACCTTAGCCATATAGTGAGTAGCAGCAGGCTGCATGTACATCTGCACACCTTGTCGAGACATCTGAACTGACCTTGTATTGGCTAGCCTGTAATAGGGAAACCCAGT
Source organism: Echinococcus oligarthrus (assembly GCA_900683695.1). Taxonomy (NCBI): domain Eukaryota; kingdom Metazoa; phylum Platyhelminthes; class Cestoda; order Cyclophyllidea; family Taeniidae; genus Echinococcus; species Echinococcus oligarthrus. The sequence goes on from CABFON010000247.1 coordinate 1,309, forward strand.
CGCTGCTCCAGCTTACACTTCTACCGCGATTTGTACATTTCGGTTGCTACCACATTTCCATGTTAATTCGCATAAATAATGGATGTGCCAATGTACTTACTCCACATCCTACATGCACGGTGCAAATCGCAAATGATGAAGAGGATTTCCTAAATAAACATGCAACGGTTTTACCAACTCTTGCATTTGCATTAAAGCACCTTAAGAAAACAAAAGAAGTAGTCCACATTCAGCTCCTACAGATGCACCCGCTGATGCGTTTAAATGCCGAAAGCAGGGGGCGACTTGTGACGCGATACTTGGGTTACAGATGTCAAACCGATCAAATTCTTGTCAAAATTGCCTCGTTTCTAATCATTTCGTTTTTTTTAGCCCACACTAACCGCAGACACAATGATGCCAAGAAGGATTCACCGCTGATTGCCTCAGTTAATCACCCACGTCAGCCCAAGACGGCATTAATAGTGATATGATGAGCAGAAGAAATGGAAGGATTACTGTTTACCTCATTGGTGGTTGTCAATGCAGCGTACACGGGGAGTAGTTAACGCATGCAGCGTTGTAATAGTCTCACTAACTAAAATTTATTGTTGCTATTCGAGCATTTTACAGTGCATTTTATTTCCGATACTGTAATTGGCTAACTTGTTGTCTTTGCTGCCTCATTCACCAAAGGTTTTAATTTTGAAATGAGGTACCCCATTCACATTGGCTACCTTGCAGAGTTCGGAAATCTCCAGAATCGAGCGATCCTCAAATTTAGGTGTCCAAGTTCGGTCCACATCTACTGGCGACCTTTTTATATTTACGCATTTTCGTAAACCAGTTTTGTTTTGAGGTGGGCAAGTATTTTTGCAAACCTCGTTTGTTCTTGATATGAACAGTCCCACAAAACAGGAAGAATGTTTGTCTTAACGCATTTTGGTGAAAGCACATCAGCTCAACAAGTGTTGAATGTGAAATTAGGGTTAATTGACATGTTTCATCCAATTGCCTGGAGCATGTTTATTCTGCTGATTCTACAAACTACAAAGTGATGAGCAAAACCACTTCTTCCATTTAACTTGGTGAGGTTAGAGAGGAGGAATTTACAAGGGCTCAATTATGGTCAAATCATCTTAGTTTGGGCGGAAAAGAAGCACTTTTGTGATTGCGCCGATTAACGCTGCATCTACTTACCATTTACGCCGTTCATCTCCTGAGCTAAAAACGAGTAAATTGTCAGTTTTCGAGTATTTACCACAATATTTGAAGGAGAGTAAAAGTGAATGCGATAAACTGCAACATTGCTCACGAGTGAGAAGGCGTTCTCCGTTAGAATGAAGACCGACGCTGGTAAATTTGAGTGCCAGTTATCATTTGCATGTGCTAAGTAAGCATCTGCAACATGGAAGGAAATTGGCAATGTAAAATAGATCCAACTGCGTCTGTTCATTGTGGGTGGGCAATGGAGGCTATTCAGCGTGGAGGTCTGCATTTTCGCTTATTATTTTACAATCAACTGACGACATCGGAACATGTTGGGACTCCATGACGCGATCGCTTTAAACGATCGTAATGATACAGCTTGCGTGTTTGTCTAACAAACGACCCACTCTAGCTACTCCGTTAGCACTTTTACCACAAACCCTTTTGAAAAGTGAAAACCAAAAACGCTCTTATAAACATCAGTTTCATCAAGCTATTGGAAATTGGGGAGCTGCCAATCTGCTTTGACACAATTGACTGCTGGCTCTGCAGACTCTTCTCTCTGGGCCGACTTTTCGAACAGACATGCGTTTTGCTGTTTTTACCTCCACTCACCTCCATAATTGGTCCCCCCTCAAACATCACAACAAACGGATTGGTCGTACAAGAAATGATTAGTTCTCTCCTCAACAATAGGCGCAGCAGATCTCTCTACTGGTCTACTACCCCTAATTTTATTCACTCCAGTTGACTATCTCGACATCGGCCTTATGCTGAGCAGGGCTTATCTCACATGCTGTCTCACCTCCAACAATAATTCACTTGACTTTATGCTATTAACTATCATTTTTGACTCACGGATAAAAAACTTCTCTCCTTTCGTAACTACGCAATTTGCCGGTATTGGAGAGATTTCGTTCCACACTACAATACGAACAGCTTCCTGAATATGCTCAAAGTTGATGCAGCAGTACATACCGGTGTCCTTCAGAGTGTAAGCAAACTTCATGCCGAACTGTTTTAGTACACTTCCGTAAAGGTTTCTGCGCAATTCACCATCTCGCTACCCTGTGGTCTCACCAGCCATATGGTCCCTGTCTTTCCTTTGTGCCTGGTTGATAATTAAGAGTCAACAGCTTTAAAGCACATTGAGAAGAGCAGGAAAGAACTGCCCGAGAAGGAGAACGAGATGGCAATGCTAACGGATACAGAACCACGTGCAGAGAATCGAAGCATCGCTTTGCACTGGACAATGGTTAACAGCGAGAACGGTTGGCATTACGATTGCCCGTCATCGGTGTTTCACAAGATAAGTAATCTCGGATTGAATTCATCCGGACTGGGACGCTTTTGTCTTCACAAACCCCTCCAAATTGCATGCACACGTGTTCAGGCATTAACACTTTGTTCTGCGTCAGGCACATTGAGTTAGACCGGGCTCATTGTTCCTATGTCTCCCATCTTGATGAAGGGTGCACCTACTGGACTACTGTAATGGAGCATACTTACCACTTAGCATTGCGTAGCAGCAGCAATGGTGGTAGTGTAATGTTGTGGAAGCCAGACCGAAGGAGCAGCTTAGCAGCTCGCAACAAATATGTGCACCTGAGACGTACTGTTTGAGTTTGCATTGTTCGCGGTATTAAATAGCAGAATAGCATAGCAATTCAACATAATTTGCACTTAATGGCTGCGAAGTCATCGTTTACATGCAGCCACAGCTTGTCTGGTCATTTGGAAGACACCCAAAGCAACACTGACCGTTTTACGCTTTGATTAGGGCAAATCCTAAAGCCTTTCTTAAGCAGCATCACTGTATATCATGCGCGAATATGAAAGAAACATTAAAATAGTGGTTTATTCATTCGTCTACTTATTTTTTAGAGCGAAGCCTTCGCTGAGGCAATATTTTCCATGTGGCTCCAAAAAGCATCTACACAGAAAAGACTTATAAATATACAGTGATGCTGCTTAAGAAAGGCTTTAAGAGTTGCATCAATGTGGAACAGAGATTAGACTACCCTTGACGAAGTAAAATCGCCAGAGTTAAAATTACTCTCCTATTACCGAGGCCAGATACGTCCAACAAGCGCATTCCATTAAAGTATTGTAAAGATGTGGGAATGTGAAAACGAAACAACAAAGGCTCTTGAAAGCCAACCCTACATTAACGTGAAAAAAATAACTGTAGTGTGAATGCGGCATCCTTGCTCACAAATACTTCAGCATGGCAGTCCTAACTGTTTTGTTCGCAGTTGTCCAACACATAAAGAGTAAAAATTGGTAGCGATAGTCGGTAGAGCAATGCTTTGAAAGTGGAATAATGCAAACATTGACTTATTTTTACATTTTTACCGTAGGATATGTCACATTATCTTCTGTGGATTAGGGTTATATCTTTCCGGGTAGTCTAGGTTGGCTGATAGCAAAATATGCCTCTTCTCCTGAAGTGGACTGAGTGATTCCAATTTTTTGGTGAAAAATTGCCTTTCGACTTTCCAAGTGCATGATCATCTCGCCCTTCCCTAAACAACTAGTAAATCTATCTTCGGGATCGATGCGTTAAATCATCTCCTTAAAGAGGGATCTGAATTTAATTGTCGAGTAGTCGTGTGAATGGGAAGAAGGGTGCCCTTGACATATAGTGGGAGTTTTAACTATCTTCTTAATTATAGGAAGTGCTATTGTGTGGATAACGTGACGGGTCATGTATTTTATTGGAAGGTAAAGTGTGATTGGCAGTGAGGGTGACTACCAATTTGTGAAATGCATCAGCTACACAGGACGGACTGATAAATCCATTGTTTCTTAGCGTCCCATGTGCACCGGAATATGTGAAGGACATTTGCATCCACAACTTAATGAGAGACAATGGTGACAGTTTTTTGGTAACCAAAAATCAAACCATCTGATGCATAAATCCGGAATGTCATAAACTAAGGTGGATACAGTAGCGCCTTAATACCAGGTCATTACTGGGTTTCCAGGATAAGACACCCATACCGTGTCAGTTATCTTACAAAAAAAGAGCTCTGGTAATGAGTCGAATGTACAAAAGTCACTGCATCACTACCACTTGCATTTGCAAGTGGTAGTAAGATCGTGTGCACATCACTGCTCCAAAGGCGCTTCATCTTGCTTTGTGTGAGGCGCCTATTTAGGCAACATCAAAGACGAACGAAAAGAATTGGCTATCTAATGGTCTTGAAAAGTAGAATAAATGCAAAGTGATTTACAGAATGCATTGTGGTTTGATTGTTTAAATAATTAGGTCCGTGTGAAGTATCGTAAATATTTTGGCTTTTTACATATCAAAGGCAGAACAGACAACTGAATGTTGTCTGTCGGCAGTGGAAAGGGCGCCAGGGTAACAAAAGGTGCAATCCTACATTTCGAGTTGTCTGATCAAGCGTAACGAATATTATTTTGTGTCATCCTGCCTCCTTCATTCTTGTTTACTTCCTCTTCTGCAAAGAAGCTGTTATTGTGATGGTGAAAATGCGGGACCTCGTAGTCAATTATGCATTGATGTCAAGATGGCAACATTAGTGACACGCCCATGGTCAAGAAAGTTCATCATAAACTAAAATGCGCCTATTTCTAATGCAGGAAAATTGCTGTTCCACATGAATAGGCTTAACTATGCTTGGCGGTGCACGCCAAATCATGCTTATGTCTCCGTAGACATTATCGCTCTATTCGATGGACTCAGTTACATGTGACATACAATAAATAATTTAGCGGACACACTGCTATTGTACTCATGCAATTAGGAACTCATTGACGTACTGTTCACAATGACAGGAATTTGTTGATTTCAAAACTTTGTCTTATCAACATTGTTTACTAAATCGCCTTCTCCCTCCGTAGAGATGCGTATACTATTAAGAGAAACCTAGCATCAGTATATCTCTTTTTTCAAAAAGTGAGGAGCACGGAGTTGAAAGAAGACATTTGCAAACAGAACTCGTCCTTGGAATTATTGTCTAGACTGGCGATGGTCTGTAGCAAGGGCATCTGCTTTTCGTCTCGTTTTAAAATAATTCATCCTGGTAAATTCAACCTTCACTAACCACTAAATTACAAACGCAAGTGTTCGGGTAATAGTATTTTCCCGCGCTGCTTTGTGTCGCGTTGGATTGGGTTTCTGTCACTATGCCCCACATCTTTATGAATGATGCGTTTACTGCACTGCGTTGCAACAGAGTGAATTGGACCGCATTTGGCTAGCATACTCGACATGCTCATTAACCACCGATTGCTTTACATTCGTTAGCAATAGGATAGACTTGCTACTCAGCACTGTGTAGTAGTAGGAGTGGTAGTGTTACCACAAGAGATGAAATAAAATGAGTGGCTAGACAACTGGCAACCAATGTGTGCACTTGAGAGGTATTACTTCGGTTGGCATTGATCGCAATATAAACTGGCGGAACGGAAATGAAAGTAGGCAATTTTACTCATAATGACTACAAGACCCTTTTTTACGCAGTTCCTTTTGCACTTAACTAGTCCAAATGTCTTCTGGCAATTCGGAAGCCAATCAAAGCACAAACGACTTTACCATCATAGCGGTTCAGGCTAAATTGTGACTACACATCATGGGCGAATGTGGGGAAAACCATCAAAATGTTGGCTTGTTTGCTACTCGTTATTAAAAAATAGGTACTTCAGAAATGATTATAAATGATTAATGCTGCTGCTTAGGCTACTTGTGACAAGGTGGATTCGCCGAAATTAAATATTTCTCGCTTTACTGAAATTAGATGAGCAAAACAAGTGCAGTGCACATAAGTATTGTGTAAATTCGTGCATGGGCGATGGTGAATGTGCTACAGTAAGGTAGGTCTGTGAATGTGCAGCATTTGAACAGAAGATGGTTGCATTTGCTTGCAAGTTGATGCTGTGAGAACGGCTTGGTTTCTAAGTAGGATGAATGAGATATTGGGACATAATGTGCGAGAAGACAGGGAAATGGGAATTAATGATTTCTTTCGTTTCTTTTCTTACGCCAACCCAAATCTTGGCGTAAGGGGTGTACCGGTTGAACACATGGGATTCGGGCAGCCTCAATAGAGAGCGTTTTACTTAAGGTCTTGGAAAACTAGTAGCCAGTTCCATCATATTATGCCGGTGTGAGTTAACGTGACTGTTCTGAAAGAACAAGTGAACTGATTATTTAAAAGCAAGATGGTTGTGCTCATCTATATCCCGGTTTGAAAAGGATGCTACTTTGAGTCTTTAAAAAATAGCTTTTACGATGCTCCACTATCTTTGCAGTGGTTTAAGCATCACCAACACCTACCGACAAGGTAATTAGCCGAAAATAAAACCGGCATGTGACATATCCATTCCCAAGTGGGGCTCGTGGTTCATATTCACATTTTGCAATCACCGACTGATCACTGTCTCTTCATTGCGTTGTAGGCTAAATAGGTTCACTAGGACGTTGTCCAACTGTGCATTTGCTAACCCAAAACCTGAGAGAAGTTGTGCAAGTTCCCAGAGGTTGTAGATGCCTTGGTGTACGTGCGTGTATGAGATGTTTACTGCTTCCGATTCTCGTGACGAGTATTGTACTACCGACTATAAATCCGTCGCAACCAACCAATCTGGTAAACTACTCTCGCATTAATGTACCTCTCTATCTACCGTGCGGTGATAACATTCGTTCTCAGATTCAATCGGCGCCAAGCAGGCCTCTCGAGTCTGCGAAGACCTCAGAGAAGGCTTAGACACTAGTGAGAGGAGAAATTCATGCCAACAGTTATAATATGATGTAAACATCAATTAGTATGCGAGTTTATGTAAAATTCTAATGGATGATTATCTAATGATCAACGATGTTAATTTTACACGACGTGGTTTGAGAAATGCACCACAGTTTCATTAAGCACTTTGTTGGAACGGAACAGTGCGACCCACATGAGCACTAGAAAGCGCGAATGAAGCAGATACTTAGTCGATTTCCCCTCCATCATTTGGATAACCAATTCCATTTGTACCGCACACCGATTGCTATTCCTTCGGGTGACGTATCATGGTCAGTGTTCATTGTGTCAGTGTTTCAAGACAATGAGATCAATTCCTGAGACGTAGAATATTCGCAACATCGAGGTGTACTGTCTGTGAGCTATCCACACACCGAACCGGTTCTGATGATGTTCTGATTGACGGGCGCATAGCATAAGTGTATGCGGTGGTTTTGCACTGAAGCAAATAAGAAAGGCGGCAACGTAGAGTGGTCTAAAAAATAGCAACAGATGAGCCATGAAGCCAAAAAGAGTTTTGCGAGTAACAACATCGCACAGGTTTTGCAACTACTTTGTCGTTGTCAGTGTGTGAAGATGTGGCACAAACTCAGTGGTCTGATTGGTTGGTAAGAGTAAATGAGTCGATGTAAAGCAAGCAAAAGTGACATCAGTGCAAGTTTCACCTGGATTCACTCCAACAATGATAAGGCGAAAGGAGCACTTTCCACCCTCGAAGTCGTCGAAACATTCCAAACAATGTAGTCACAAAGGTAAGGCTGCAAAACCTTTCACCATTACTGATGGCCATACATCAAAAATAAACAATTTATAATCATTTTAATAACTGCTCAAATCAGGATTCCAGAAGGAGAAAATGTGAAATGGGTGCCAACTTTCTTAAAGCACCATTTTGTATGAATACTATTCATGACTGTTATTGTGAAACACTTCCCTCACCAATTAAAATTCTAATTTAGAATTTTTTGTTGACTGATTTATTTATTCAGTTCCTCATTTACTTATTTACTGAAGGTTAAAGTGGGTGAAACGTGTGTGGAGTAGCGCTGCCTCACAATAATTAGTGCATTGTTGGGAGCAGCCCTATCCATCTAAGGAAGAATTGTGCTTACACCCACTTATACAATCAATTTGCCAAGAAACGATACATTTGGGGGAATAATTGCAGATATGATTGAAATTTAGGCGACCGATAGGCTTCACTCAAATGCCTGTTCTGCTCGCACACCATCACACAACACCGGCAATGTGCCATGGCTCGCAATATCATTAGATTCCTTTGCACCTAACATGTTAAGAATATAAATTACCTTACCTAACGAATAAGATTTACTACTTAATTGGTTGATTAAATGGCTGACTGAGTAGATGGCGGATGAATTGTCCAAAAGTACAAGAGTGGAGTTCTGACCAAACTGATAGCCGACAAGCGAATCTTGCCTTTCGCATAGAAGAGGACGCATTGAGACCGAATCTTTCCATGCCAACTGCTAACTGATTCCCAATCCAGTGGTGTGTCATATGAGTCTTGTCTCAAATAAATCAGTCCTAAAATGCGTCAGTGGCGAATGATGGCATGCTCTGGTTGAATTATTGGAATTATTCTTATGAGAGATATTTTTGTGCTCACTATTTATTGCCGTATGAGAGATGGTACAAGCCAAATGGCTCGACGGAGGAGAGGATATTGAAATCGCTCACTTCCAATGGCTGAGTGGGGGAGCTACTGACTGTTGAATAAAGGAACCACATCCATTTCATTGTGGGAAATTCGAGTTGACGAAACAGTAAAGAGGAAGAAGGCATCTTTCACGGCACATGATTGCTTACACACTTGCACACTTACAAACTTACATCCCCTCTTATCTGGTATCTGGATCCAGGAAGCGCCATGCGCTTAGAACCATTTGTCTGTACCACTAAACTACCCTATTCTTTCCCACCTGAAACTGTCCTATCCTAGGACATACAGAAATGGGTAAAACTAAGTTAGCTTACATGTGATAGGCCCATCAACCACTGGCCCCTGACCACCTACCGGTGTCTCTTTATTGTAAGAGAGCAAGTCACTGGCCACCCAGGCCTGCGAGCAGTGCTGTTACGGCATCCGACCTATTTAAGTCCCAAAATGCTGGATGCTCACTGAAACTGAATGCCGTTCTTCCACCAACGTCTTTCGGAACAAATGTTAATGGTAGAGTAATGGATCAGCTCACGCGCACGGATGCTTCTACTACTAATTAAAGTGGGTACAATTTCCGTCAACGAGGTAGACTTATTTAAGTAGTGCCACTTTCCCAACGATCTCTGCAACTCCCTATCTATATTCTTCTCCCACCTTGCAAAAGTTCCTTTTTGCGTTTGAATTGTAAAGGCAATAGGAAATATTTGTCTGTTAGTGCACTCTCTGCTCTCATCTACTTGACCAATATGGCGCGGAGGGGATATTGAAACGCACCTATAATCCCAGTACAACTACAACGACAAACAGATGCATCAACTTCACCTTCAACAAGTGCTTTGAAAAATGGATTAAAATCTATTTGGCTAATATAAGTATAGTGCATACAATGATTTTTAACTTCAGCAAAATTATTTTTACATAAATTTTTTCTCATTCGACTTGTTGCCATACAGGTATGCACGAATAAAGGCATGCAATGGACTTTGACGTTTAGGACAGCTGCAAATGTCTCTTCGCAGTGTACGCATAGGGCAGGCAATCTTAATAATTCTAGGTGGAATTGTTCTCTCTCTGTTTAGGAGTCCAGGCATGCTACAGTCGCACACAAGATGGAGAAATGTCGGAAGTAAACTACGGTAAGATTGCAACTGAGTTGCTTGGTATCCTTCAGAAATATGTGAGTTTACACATCATAAAATATGCCCGAGCTACCTGGAATTGAAGCATTATACTCGATATCTAGTGCCTGGCTTCATCTGCAGTGAAATTGTCCTTCTGTGTAAGGTGAAGATTTTGAATACTTGTGTAATGAGGTGGAACAGCTTTACTTGACCCATGTACACGTCATGTGGTGTGACAACTATGCTGGGCACACCGTGAAAGAGATAGTTATTAGCTCCCTTACATTCCAGTTTAGTAATTGCTTGACATGTTCTCAGTGAAAATGGGTTGATGCCGCTTATTTGCAGATAAATACGTAGATGTGGAAGAACCGCCTTGGGTGGGAGACTTTGCAAGAGCAAGTAAGTGAGTATTCTAAGTCCCAGTGAATTGACAGAAATGCAACAATTCTTACCATGTGGAAGGGTAGTGTACATTGTGAAGGAACTGCTTTGCGCTGCACAAAGCTCCCCACATAGAATATTTTGTGCGCCCATCCGTTTAAAATGTAGAACGCACCCTAATTTAGCCGCCATTTTTAGTAATCTCTTAAAGATCGCACTCAATACCACTGCCGCCAAGCCTCATTTATGCTGTCCCATCACCTACCAGTCCAATGTACATTTTTCCTCAACAAAACAACCAACACTTTCCATGACTGATGAACATACCAAATTCTGTGGCAAAGCAACCATTTTAGATATCCAAATTATTGCTTATATAAGGTAGATGTGCCATTCCTTCTCAACACTAGTCGTGAGAGAGGAAGTACAAATAAAGCATTTGCCATACAGCTAGCCTGCTCTTGATTTTCTCCGATCCAAACATCCACACCATCACCATCGACAGCACTTTCCAGTGCAACATACGCATCAATTTATCTCATTCGCATAGAATAGTCAAATGATTTGAGGGTCAGTATTCTACAACGCATGAGTGACAGCCTTCAGGTTCATTGGTACACGCGTCAGGCTAACCACCTATCCAAGTAGCTTGGAATGCACAGATCTTGTTAAATATTTCAACTACAAGTACATCTTATATAATCATGATGATTTAATGCTGATGTTTGTGCCGCTTTGTGTTATACTTCTTTGATGTTTCGTGCACAGGTGGAGCCGATGAGCGCCAACGCGAAGCAACCACTTCTGATACCACAAATGCGGCAACTTTTTATCCACCGATGAAGTCAAAACACAGTGAGTAACGA
>CABFON010000248.1:0-12301 GCA_900683695.1 Echinococcus oligarthrus
GCAGCACTTTTTGGAATTCTACTGAAAACTTCAAAATCTATCGTTCAACAGCTGTTGTCAAAGGTCTTTGATCAGTTTGATATCGGTGATGAAGATTTACGTTATTCGACAAAATTCATCACTGAAAACGCAGGTAGGTGGTATCATAAGTCATGTAACGCTACTTCGGTATTCACCGGTTTCGTTGCAATGCCACAATCCGACAATGACTTATCTCCTACAGATGGCATCGCTGTAATCCTCATTGTGGTCGGACTGGCGCTGGCAGCTGTCTGTCTCATCGGGTGCATTGCTTCGTGTTGCGGGTGCAATATACTACTAAAGATTGTAAGTGGACTTAAGAGAGGTGAACTAGCAACGAATGAAGTCATCAAATTATTCACAGTGTTTTTTCCCTTTTTCGTACTAGTATGCTATCATTCTGACTGTCCTACTTGTTGCGCAAATAATCGCTGTGGCCGTGGTCTTCTCTGATCCCACCCGACTGACATCTCTGATTGTTAACTCAATGGAAAAACTTCTCCAGTTATTTGGTGATGGAAGTGAGGAAGGAAAGATGGCAACAGCTGTCTGGAATGCAGCTATGACGGTATGTATCAAAAAGACTTAATTTGCTACCCCGCTCAAAATGGCATCAAATATATTCTTATGAATTGGCTATTCTTATAACAGATAGATTCGATATGCTGCGGCATGGATGGTTGCAGCGATTTCGGTAAGTTCGCGAATAATTCACCACATTTGCTCCTGCAGTTGTTCCTTTTATACAATTTCGCATTTACTTTAGATGAACTTGGCAAACCGCCGGCAATACAATGTTGCAACATAACGACTGGTCCTTGTGATTCTGAGGCAGCACGAAAGGCTCATGTGGCCGGATGCAGAGACAAAATCGTCACTTTTACCGCATCAAATATGCACAGTTTATTGATTGTTTCCATTTGTGCTATTCTGTTGCAGGTGAGTCCCAAACCCGTCCTTTGTAGCATCACTATACAGAGTGAAGTGAAGTCATTTCCTCAATCACTTCACCTCTACCTCTCAGGTCGCTCTCATCGTGATTGTGATGCTGGTGATTTGCTTGTGAACAAGTTGTGGAGGCAGGAGAATATCGATGTAGCCCTCATAAACACCCTCTTTATTTGCGTGGCATCTCTCTTCTACACACATATCAGTTCAATTGTTCTGATTAAACAAATGCCCTTTCCTATTTCTGGTGGCTCTGTGATATCTAGTAGGCATGGCAAACGGAGCAGTTGGTGTTTACTTCCTCGTTCCGTAGTTCATTCGTCGCACTCTAGTTGGAGAAGATGGGCCACATGACTGCATTATGATTTACTCATTAATGCTAACTCCGTTCGGAGCCACTATATCCCGTATGGCAAGGGATTCCATCGGAGCAGATTGCTGCATTTGCAGGTGAGGAGGTGTGTGGATGAGGATTGAGACTGTGAGTTGCCTCATTGAATGGAGGTGGTGGGGGCTGCCCACTTGAGGAGAATGTGGTTGGATGGGAAGGGGAAGTTGTGGAATGAGTTGTTATGGGTTTGAATCACCTACTCCATCCTGTTACATGACAACCCATATTGCCTACTGACAATTGCCAGTGGTACCGCAGATCGCTTCAGAGTGAAGTAGATGGGCGGCAACACGATGTGTGCAAACGCTTGCTTGAATGTAGACGTTAAAACGGACTGGGTGACAGTTGCTTTGGCTTCGAAGGATGGACAAGCATCTGCATAGACTGTCACCACCGATAACTGGACAGGTGAGCTCTATCCACTGAGTAGGTACCATTCCATGTGGTTAATGACGGGCTTTGCAACCCAGTTCACTGCAATTTGTCAATTTTGCCAACTTTAACTATGAGTTAACAGCTTGCAAGTGGGAGTAGCTCTATCGACGATAAAGTATCATGCATTGTGCTTATACGATTTCAATGCGAAATTTCCATCTGACTGTAAGAATTATAAAGTAGTGGGATGGACGTACGCATTGTTAAAACGACAAAATGGATGTTGCTGTAAAAATGGTTTCAGGGCATGGGGCAGAGGAACATGACGAAGGAACAAATGTGGAGATGAATGATTGGTGGATACATGATCGAACAGAGGTATGGGTGCATGGATAAGATAAATGTGGGTGAATGAATGGGTGAATGGATTGGCATATGGATGGACAGATACGAGATGGATTGTTGGGCACAGGATGAAGGTCAGGAGACTGGGTGATAAAGGACCCCGTATGGATAAATGGGTAAAGGGTGAATAAGTTGATGGGTGGATGAATATGGGTTTGGTAAGGGATAAACACGTGGTGTCGAAGATGCCTCCATTTACGTGCCACTTCTGACCGAGTGATAGTGCCAACAGAGAAGCTGTGCTTGGTAAAATGCATCAGACATGGCCAAATTTTCAACAAAGGAAGTCGTCTCTTCTCGCCTGCCTTCTTCGCTCCTATTTCAGTTTGAGCGCCATCCAAATCTGCCATCGCATACACATCGGCCAAAATAACTTGTGTATCTACAACTTGCCTACTGACTACTTTACTTGAGAGGTTGACGTTGTTGGATCACCAGTTCATGGGGTGGGTAATTCAGTATGTGGCTCATGCATGCACATGTTTACACAAAGAGCAGCCCTGTAGCAGAAGGCATAGTGATCGTTGACTTCATTTTGGCGCCAGATATTGTGGCCACCGAATTTTCCTCTGTGAGGGTTAGAGCTAGGTTTGGGTGGACTGGAAATATTTGGAATGGTTCTTATCATTACATGTGCGGTAATGAGGTCAAGGTTAGCCAAATACTGGCCTTCAGTTAGAAAGCCCTCACACACACGTAGTACCCACTAGCTTGATCTCCTTTGTTGGTAAACACGGCCAAGTGGATTAAAGAGCTCTCCATATATTATTCCATTTCTTAGCTTGGCAAGCTTGACAGGATCCAGTTCCGCGTCCATGGGTAGGCACCAGTTTGAGCGTTTGCGCCATTCCGAATCATTGTATTGTGTGTTAAAGCTCAAGGCAGACAAGAAATTGTATCTGAAAATTTGTGATGAAGTATATTTGAAATGCTGCGCCGTATATTTTCACTAAATGCAAGCAGAATGGAGGGTCTGGTTGATTTCGCAGCAAAGTACACTAAGCAAATCAAAGAGTGCTGCATAACGACGACACGAAATGCAAATCGTGCAGAATTCAGCAACTCAGTATGGTGATATAAGCACATGAATGACAGATCATCTATTCCACGCAAACGTGCTCCCAGTGGAAAATGGAGATTAAGTTGCTGAATGGATGCAATTCAGGCAATTGACCAATGGCATTTGCAGATACCCATTTCTCCACTCCGATTGGCTTCTTCAGGGCCAGCAGTGTATAAAATCGTCGTGGGAACGCGAATAACATTAACATTAACTTGCGCTGACAATTAATTTAGCCCTTATGCGCTTATTTCGAACTTTCTCAAGACTTCATACAAATACATAACAAATCACTTAGCGGTTATAACAAAGACCTAAAATAACCAATAGATTACTGCACCATTACCATTGGCCCCATTTCTGTTACAGGTGAATCCCAAATTCATCCCTTCAAGTCAAACTTGCAGGCCGCATCACTTGTATTTGTGATGCGTGTGATTTGCTTGTTAACAAATGGTGGAGGTAGCGGATGAATGAGAGGGCACACAATTGAACCCACATTCCCCAGCTCTGACATTGATTTTACACTTACTTACGTCCACTCATTTTACATCCAGTTGGTGAGAGATTTTTAAAAACATACTTTGATTGGGGACACCTAATCCAATGCAATCTGCTTGGAGCATTTGTGGCCCAAAGCCGCATTAACCACCTATTTGTCTTGTATAACTTCATTTTACAGCCAACACGGTTGTCAGGACTCTAATTCAGCAGGATTGTGTTTGAGCAGCCTCAATGAATAGGCAGGTATGTTAGGATGTGGATGGGTACCGACTGTGTTAGCTGAGGTGGGTTAAATCAATTTGGGATCCATGAGGGGATGTGTTGATGGGTGTTGCTGACAGGTAGGTTTGGAGCTTTGGGCCACCGAAGGTACATTTATCAGCAGTTAGTGGAGGCGGAGGAAAGACCATTCCTCTTTTAAGCGTGACTTGAATGACTTTGTATCATATTTAGAATTTCCTACGGTGGTATGAGCGCATTGGGGAAAATACGTGAATGGCACTACATTGCATGTGTTTGTGGACTTAAAGTGGCGACTTGAGAATGAATGGGATTGAAAGGCCTGTTGGTCTCAGGAGGTGAGCCAACTGAAACTGTCGTCAATGGTGCTTGGAAAGAGAAATATTGTACTCAGAACAGGAAGCACTCAAGATGGAAAAGTGAATGGTCACATTCACGGCGTACTTCCTGATAAGGACTAAAGGCATTCTACTGACATCTATACATCCTTCCACCTGTCTCGAAGGCGAAGTCTAATAGAGACATTAACAGACAAGGGGGCTTTGACTTGTCCATAAAACCACCTAAAAGCCATCCACCCCCAACTTATGGCATCACTAATACGATGTAAAAGTTCCACTATGATTAAAAACAACATGACTCATTAAATTTCGTGGTCAAAAAGTATTAAAAGGGTAATTGCTTTTAATGGTGGCCATCTGATGTCATCCGACCATCCTTACTGCAGTGTCATTTCTCTTTTCAATCAATGCCGTTCAAAACCACTATCAGGACATAACAATTCTGCGCCGTGTCGACAGCCAACTTCAGCTTTTCGAACGATTAATGGGAACATACGAGGGGTTTACAGAGACCAGGGGCCGTATTCACCGTGCGCAATTTCCACCAATTCTCTTGTCATCTTGCCAATACACGCATTCGCTTGCTGCCGTTTCACTCTCAATCCAAAAATCGGGCAAGAGGCTGGCCGGTAAACTCAAATGACCTGCATCGAGGTGGCAATGAATGGGAAGATGGCCGATATGGAAAGGGCGTTTCTAATGACAAAGCGCCAATCGTCGACAGGGTCGCTGTTGCGAGACAGTCATCCATGGATCACCGCATAAATGGTCACCGTGGAAGGTGTACTGGAATTCTGTTTAAGATTTGGGGCGAGCCCTGACCTCGATGCCTGCAATTACTGGCTGACAAATTATTGGAAGATGGGTGGGGAGAGTCGTGCAATCATGGAAAAGCCATGCGATATCCACTTTAGAAGGAAGAATTACAATAATGCTCCATTGCCAACTAACCATTTATACCTCCGAAAGCGTGTCTACCAATTGTTCTCTTGCAATGAGAGGAGCCGGGATGGCTGTATCCCCAGAAATTGTTACTCGTTATATTGCGTAGGAGCTCGCACTCGTCGATGTATCCACCAATCATTCATCGCTGCATTTGTTCTTTCTTTGTGTTCCTCTGCCGCATGCAGTACATATATTATTACCAGTTATATTCACTTTGTCGCCTCTAAGTTTTAATCATCCATACCTTTCTTATACTTCTCCGAATCTGATTGAATCATTACATCGATATCCTGTCTACGGAATGCAAAAGTTGTTTTGGTTACCAGACTAAATCTACCCTCCGAGGCAGACAGTTGAGTCACATCGGAAGTTGGTAAATTGGAATTAACGTAGCGAAACGAATTGCACAAGTACCCGTAGATAATCAACTGAATTGGTATTCACACTGCGAACAAATCTTGCCCGTCCAGTTATCATTTGCGACAGTCTATACCCTCCTCGTGGATGCATCTCACCTCCGAAACCAATGGAACTGCCATCTTGATCCATTCTGAAGTCTGTCCCGTAACCAGCTTTTGCACACGCAGTGGTACCTCCCATTTACTTCACTTTGAAGCGATTTGAAGTACCACTGGAAGGAGTCAATGGGTACGATGTGTCGTCATGTGACATGTTGAAGCAGGTGATGTTGTCTTCAAATGGCAATATACTGTGGGTCATACATTAATAACTCTGCATGCCTGACCTCCCAACATTGCTCGTCAACACACCTCGTCGTAGGAGCCAATTTGTTTCAACCCCAGACCAACTCATTTCACTAATTTTTCTCATCCACCCACAACCTCGTCCAATGGCCAGTGCCCACCACCTCCATTAAGTGAGGCGACTGACAGTCTCACTTCTTACTCACTCGCCTACATACCTGAAAATGCAGCAGTCAACTCAAGCGCAGTCCCATGGGCTACGAGCTATGGTGGCTGTGAATAGAGTTAACTTTACTGACTAAATCATGAGGCAGTTTGGTGGCGCATAACCTCCAACCAGAGTGCGATAAAAAGATTACTCAGAGACGAGCCAAACACCAACTTCTCTGTTCAAGGCGCCTTCGAGGCTTCATTGTGGCCATTCATATCGCAGCAGAATGGCTCTGTAGGTCACAGAATGTGGAAATTTTGTAGGCATTTATGTAAAGCTATTTTTAGCAAAAATAATATTAACGATTTTTTGACCCATACCTCCATTACCAAATTCCAAACAACGTTTAACATACCTCCTTTGAGTTCTTGTGATTGCATTGGTTCGACATGCCAACTACTGATCCTTTTGAAAATCAAGGAAAAATACCGTAATAGGGATTATTTTTCAACGATTATAACAATCGGAATGACTGCATACCGGCAGGAAAAGGGGAAGCATTTGTTAGTAATTTGACGATTTCATTCGACACTAATTCATCTCTCCTACGTCTACTCGTAATCATCAGTAGTCTATCACATCCACAGTACGAAGAAAAGCATCTGATCAGACAGAGCGCTGCCAGCGCCAATCAAACTGCAATAGGAATTATGGCTTCGCCATCTGCAGGGGATGATTTGTTAGCTTTTTATGCCATTGCAAAAGCACTGAAGAATATCAATGCCATGTTAAATTATTTATGATATCACCTACCTGCATTGTGAGCGATGAACTTTGCAAGCTTTTTCACATTGTCATTAGCTAGATTTGTATCCTTCTCAAAAACCTTTTTTAAAATCCTTTGCATTAAGCCTTTCGACAATTTTAAAATAATGGCAAATACTGCCATGGCCAAAAAGCCTACCTGAGTTAGAAAAGGATTCCACACTTATGTGATAAAACACAATAACCAATCGCATGATTTTCACATCACTTATGCAGAGGATGATATTGAGGATTTGAGGAAGGCGCTTCAAGCTAAAGGAAATAGCGCAGTCCACGCTGTGGAGGGAGACGGAGGAGCATAGGAGTGTGTGAACGAGCAGCAAGAAATTTGCATTATAATTTCGAGTAGGGCCTGTGAACTATGAACTAGAGTTGTATAAAGCCAAATATATATTCAGCTCAACCTCCCTTTAGTCTATTTTATTGGCTTTCCCATTATGACTGTGCTCATTACTGGCGGTGAAGTGACCAATAAGAGTAGATCAGAGGTGCGTCTGATTGCGATTGGTTGGGAAGGCTGATTAGCCAATTGCCTCTTCCCTAGGTCATAATGGGTTATTCAATTTTACGTATTCTAGAGTACTTGTGCATTGGTGGAAAGGCCTAACTCTCTATTGACTATGCCACCCCTTGTCGAGTTGGAGGGATTGCAGCTGTTTGCGGAATGTGTCGTCTTAGAGCAGCCCTCTCCGATATGCTCAGTGCGTGTTGGTGCCAAATGCATCAAACCCATCCATCCTAATCGCATTCTGTGATGATATAGGACAAAGCACTTAAAAGATGTTGCATCACAAACTTGACACACATGATCTTTGGTTCCTCGCCCCTTTAAATAATTTATCGATGGCGAGGCGTCTATTATATCGTGAGTCCGTCACCAATGGTTAGTGGGCAAGTGTTATTTTACTTGTGCATTAATGATCCCACTTGAGCATTTTGACTGGATATAGTCAGACTAACATTCATTTTCTCGTGATAAAATCGCCTATGAAGCAAACTGAGGACAACTTCTTCTGCGTGCAGTGCTGCATAATTCTATTGAGTGAAAGAGGTAATTAGTGGTAAGCTGTTTTTCTATCACTTCACCACTTATCCATCCATTCATCCAACATTGCAGCTTGTCAGGCTCACATATTGAGCAATGCACAGACAACTCTCTGATACACCAACGAGTATGATTGGGCAAGCTGGTACTACTTGTGCTCGCGTTTGATCTGGCTATTAGGCTAAATGGCACTCATCATACAACGTATTTAAATGCTGAAACGAATGATCGAAAAAAAACTAGGCAAGAGGGGGAATTCACAGATAATCGGAATGTTTGCCTGAGATTGCGATCTACTACAGAGTAAAATCAGTACCATATTGTGATGAGGTGGCTGTCCCAGGCCCCTCTTATTGCAAAAGAATAATTGGTAGCCACCATTACGATGTCTACGCGGTTAGTTGACTGTGGTGCCTCATTTTGTGCCTTCTTTCTTATTTTGATGGCCTATGGTTTTGCCATGTTTGCACGAATATTCCCATCGATAATCCGATCATGTGTCAACCAATAATTGCTGGCGTAGTTGTCAACACTTGTCTCGAATTCTGACCAGAGTTTCAGATTACCTTCCACAATAGCGATTAAGGCCATGGGATCGTGATTCCGGTGAACAAATTGGGCTAGCTTGGTATTAGCAACTAAATGGATGATTGGCGTTCTGCCATGGAATCATTCTGTGACTTACCATACGTCACTAGAAAAGAGTTTGGGCATCGACATTCGCATCCTTCACTCATCACTACGTCCCTGAAAGATTTAATTTATTAATGAAATTTCCTTTTAAGTGTTTTGATTGAAGGCGAAATGGCAGCAGACACATATGCATGACAATCCGTTGACAAACTGAAACTTGTTCACCATGAACTATCCACGTCGCTACGAACTATAAGTAAACCATAATCGGCGTCTCTAGATGCCCATGTCGGCTGATGATACAAAGCGTTTGCATTCTCCAGTCAACACTTTATGTCAACATCTACATGTACGGTTATCTCACCACGTGCACAATCCTGGTACGGTTCAAAATACTAGTAACAATTTCGAATCTAGTGCGAATGGTCATTACATGACAGTTTAAAGCACTTAAAATGCCTTCCAAGGAATAAATAAATTCGAACCTTTCTTAAAAATGGAAACATTTTCCTCGGTTTTAATTCCGCTCTTGTTTAAACAAGTCTGTGTCCCTAACCATCCTTCCAACATCACCTACCAACAGTGCCTGTCATGTCGGCTGATTGATTCTACTCAATGCCAACTTAATTCACACCTTCTCTTCCTTTTACTCCACTGAATAGTCGAATGTGCAGTCTGCACCACATCCATTTATCACTCATCCACACATCTACCTAATCGTCAACCCAAATATACAGCTAGATACTCAAGCACAGTCTTGTGAAATATGAGATCTGATGGCCCTGATAAGCCCAATTACATTCATCCACAGTGAATGAGTGAGTGAGTGATGAAGGTAGATTTGTAGTCGAAGCTCTTCAAAAGCATTGCATCGAATTAAACACCCAGAAATGAAGCAAACGCCAATCCCCATGTTCACCGAACATATCAACTAGCACATAGCAACGCATAGAACTAGGCATTTCTTGATGATGGGAAAATAGTTGGTGGTTGTTGGTGTGAAAGAGGGATTGGGAACAAAAAGATGGGGGCCTGTTAACATTTGCTGCGATCTTCTGCTGCCTCTACTGTTACTTTACAGGCAAATTGCGAGCATCACAACTACGATGAGTGCAGCCTAAAATGTAAACAAGGAGGATTTCACTAATAGTCCCACAATCACCCCATTTACTGGCAGGGCATAGAGCGGCACTGGAACCCACCTGCAACAGAATGGCGACAATTAACATATACAAAAATGTCATCATATTGTCTGTGGTAAATTTGACAAGTTTGTTTCTGCATCCCGGCATACTGGTGTTTTGGGCTGCCTCAGTATTGCAAGCATCAGACGTCATATTGCAGCATTGAGCTGGTATAGATTTGTTCAGTTTTTCTGCAAAGATGGTAAAACAAAATATGCGCACAAAAACGCAAGAGGAATGGTGAATATTTCTTAAACGCACCAAAATCATCCCAGCCATCCATACCGCAGCATCTCGGATTTACCTGTTATGAAAAATATCTGATTAATAGGAAAGTATTTGATACTACTTATAAAATAGAAAATCAGATTCATTTTAGATACATACCGTCATGACTACATTCCAGATGGTAGATGACATTTTTATTCCATAGCATACATCACCGAATGACTTGAGAAGTTCTTCCAGAGAGCGAACAATAAGAGAAGTCAGTAGGGTCGGATCGGAGAAGACCACGGAAACAGCGATGGTTTGTGCTACAAGTAGAATAATCAGGAGGGTGGCATACTAGAAAGAAAAAGGGGAAAATCACTGTCATTCATTTAATGCGATCACTTGGCTCTAGCCCACCTCATTAAAATTCTACTTACAATCTTGAGTAGTATAATACACCCGCAACACGAAGCAATGCACCCGATAAGACAGAGAGCTGCCAGCGCCAATCCGATTACAATGAGGATTATAGCGATGTAATCTGTTGGAGATAAGTCATTACCGGATTATGCCATCGCAAAAGAACTAAAGTTTACCGTCGTGGTGAGGTATGATCACGATACCACCTACCAGCGTCGTCAATAATGAATCTTGTCAATTGGCGCAAATCTCCTTCACCGATATTGAATTGATCAAAAACTTTTGACAGTAGCTGTTGAACAACAGATTTTGAGTATTTCAGCAGTATTCCAAACAAAGCTACAACCAAAAAGGCCACCTAAAATGGGAAAGAAATTGAGCGCTGCTTCCGCATGAAGTGACGACGACTAACGCTTTCTTATCACATCACTTACACAAAAGACGATATTAAATATTTGCAGAACGAGCTTCAAGCCACAGGAAATAACACAGCCCATGCTGTGGAGGAAGAGGTAAGAGGATAGCAGTGTGTGAATGAGGAGCAAGAACTTCACGTTATAATTTGGAGTGGAGCAGAATAGGCAAAGAGCTCACCTCAGTAGATTCACTAGATCAGCCTACGAAAAATGAACTGATTATGCACAAAGACTAAATTTAAAGTCAGCTCAACGTCGCCTAGAGCCAATGTTATTCACACTCCGATGGTGATTGTGCACATCACTAAAGATGGAAAGGCCAATTGGATGGGAGAATAGGATATCTGAAAATGCCATTGGTTTATTGCCTGTTTGCCATCCAGTTGGGAGTACAATCTCCCTTTTCCACCCAGAGCACGTTTGTGTGGGATGGATGATGTGTCATTCATGTGATTCTATCACATGGTGCTCAGTAGCCAAAATTTACACGCTTTCCATTTCGTGTCGTCGGTAGGCAAGTCTCTTTGATTTGCTCAGTGTGCTTTGCTGTTAACTCAGTCAATCCTCCCCACTCTGAGTGCATTCACTGAAAATTAACAAAGCAGCATTTAAAAGGCACCTCATCGCAAGTATGATAGATGGAATTTCTTACCTGCCTTCATCCTTATCACACGCTACAGTGATTAGGAATGGGTAGATCTTGCAGGTGTTACATAGAATTTCGGTACTACTGGTTGGCGGATAAGCGCTCCGTAGGAGATGCACGTGTATGGTGTCTTTTAGGTGCAAAGACAGAGTGCAGTCGCACAGGCATCTGTCGTTTCGTAAGCCATGCCGCCAATGTAGTAGACTGCTGGCGAAATCTCCTTCATGCCATGCCACATAAGGCCAATAGGTTGATGAGAACAATCAATGGCAGGACAATTTACTTTCTTTTCAGTTAACCATCTGCCCACTTATTTGCCCGTTTTTCCATCCATCCATTCACCCATCCATTTCATGGTTGCAAAGTAGTGCCTATCTATGGACGTGTAATTTGATTCTTACCGAACTTGCGAAGCTGAGAAATAGAATAATGCATAGAGAGCTCATTTATCCACTTTTCTTTGTTTATCGACTAAAATGAATGGGCAAGATGGTGCTGTGGATGGGTGCATTCTACCTGAAGGTTAGTATTTGACAAACCCTGAATTTATTATCATACAAGAGATTTGAAAGAAGCGGACAAGGAGGTGGAATTGCACAGGATCTGGACGTGGCAGATAATGTAAAGGTACTTATGTGCGTGGCAGCTCCTTAAATATAGAACTAGCTACAATTACTGGGGACACACCCACCCCTACTGTTTCCTTTCGCAGAATAAAATTGATGGCCTTAATTTCTAGGACGAAAATGAAGTTAATGCGCACTGCGACTTCGGGCAACTTCGGGCACAGGCTTTATTTCCATATCATTCTGTGAAACAGAGTCTACAGTTAGG
>CABFON010000249.1:0-12279 GCA_900683695.1 Echinococcus oligarthrus
GACCAGACTGGTCTGTGCAAAGAGAGGCGCAGGCACACATAGACACCTCAAGTCATTATCGTCAATGCGTTGGAGCCTAAAATTGACTGTTATGAAAATGATAATACCGATGTCTGCCTAGAAAGGAGAGATTATCGCCAATGGGAAAGCTGAGAAAATTTATAATTTTTCCATTTTGCAATTGAGTCAGTTATTTTTGTAAATCTTACGATCCTCATAAAAGCGTCGGCAGTGTTTCAATCTTACACTTCTTGGTTTAATTTCATGAACATTCTTCAGTACCTAACTTGGATTGAAATACATCCAGTGTGATTTCATTTAGGCCAGTGGTTAAGTTTTTTAAGCGAGAGAGATCTGAAAATCCCTGAAGTCTATTTGACAGACGCCCAAACTGGTTGATATAAATGAGACACTTAAGCTTACCCAGGCTATAAGTCTTTCTTCTTCCGGAGCATTTCGCATCCTCAGGTTGTTCATACATTTGATGCTTCACTAGAGAAAGTCTTGCTGCATCGAATCGTGTTACAAGTAGAAGGGCTTAAAACAGTAAAATACACACGGGATGTGCTTTATCTAATGTTATTTACCCATAAGACTAGGGTGGGAAAGGTGGCAAATCAAAGGCCTCTTTTCTGAGTTAACTGCGCCTGCCTTTAGCTCACCTTCCACCAAAGCAAACAGTATAAATTGCTCCATATCGAAACCTTCTTCCATTTACGTAAAAATGCTTATTCTGACTGCCATTTAAAAATGAACAATCGTAAATAATTAATAATGATAACAGTGATTGCGCGGAGATTTTGAATTGGCGATTTTCAGATCCTTAGAGGTAAAATTTTACACCAGAATGCCTACTTGCTAAATATAAGTACAACACCGATATTTTCTAATGTCCCGCACAGGAACTTGTTCCCCACTTTGCTGGCCCATTTTAATAATTAGCGAGCCTAAGCACCTTTGTCCCTGCAGAAGCGGAGGTTGTCTTTATGCCTAAGCAACATAATAGTGGTCATCCATAGTTTTCATAACTGCAGTAGTCTAGAAGTAATGGCGGGATGCATCCATAACTTGAGTGCGGTCGTGCAAATGTCAAATCATTTTAATGAGTAGTCAAGGCACCCAGCATCTTGAGAAGAAACTGTTTACAGTGATATAGCATGGATTGTTCCCATAGTTCTCAAAAAAGTTTTTTTTGGAAAAAATGGAAAACCCAAACTATTTAAGTGTTCATGTGATGAGATCGGTGAATAAAAAGCAAATATTTTAGACGATTTCATATTAATAAAAATAAAAGGATTTTGCATTTGTTAATAGATCAAGTCCTTGAAAACGTTTGCGGATGCAACAGAGTAGGATCACGCGACCAATTTTGCGATAGTAAGGGACGGTGCAGATGCCATTGGGGTGTTGAGGGTACCAAATGTGATCAATGCGCATCGGGTTATTGGGGTATCTCCAATGGCAAACCGTGTATCAGTAAGTTTTGTTGGAATCGTATCCTAAAACATTTTATTATTTATATCTTTACAAAAAAAACTTATTTATGTACGCCTTACTTGCCAGCTTTTAAAGGTTGTTTGGGTGGAACCAAATCATAAATTTCGGTAGAATGAGGTTTGACAAATTCTGGCATAAAAGAATTAAAGAGTGTAATATCGTACTATACTGGGAAACTTTAGCCCGCACATGCATATTTATTAGGGATATGTGAACAGTTGTTTTGTAAATTAGAATATGAGTTTCGCTGCACTTTAATGTAGGCCTTAATCAGAATAGAAAATAGCCATTTACCGGTTGTGTATTTTACCTTACAAAGAAGCAGAAAAACGCCAGTGAGGCTTCTAATTGAGCATAAGGCAAGCAAATTAGTTATCGGCATAGTTTGTAAAGTACTCAAAATGTAGAAGTTATATTGGATGAAGAACAAAATCCTCAGTTTTTGTGTAGTTTGTTGTAACATTTTGCTTTAATTTGCAAGGTCTTGTGTATGTGCATGCATTATTAAGCGGAGATAAAAATACATCACTCTACCGGTACGGTGTACTTTATTTGCTCTCTACTACTTTTTCTCTCCTTTTTGTTCTCATTTTCATATCATTGAGGTCATTTGAATGTACCAGAAGGATGTAATTCGAGTTTGCCTGGTTTCCAAACCGGAGTAAACGCGGTTGCAAAGCTCAAGAAGCTTCTAGTCAAATCTATTGCTCACGAGCATTTGAAGAAGGTCGGATGTGCAGTCGAGTACACTTTAATCCAAGCTGATCTAAACAACGCGATTCTATAAATAAAATATTCAAAGGTAGAGGCATCACGTTTGGAAAGGTCCCTTTTAATCAGACTGGAGAATTAGCGGTCACTGTTGATTGGAATAATTTGAACTTACAATGATGCTTGACGTTGGTTATTAAAAGATCAGTTGACAGTTAAACCAGGTTGGACGGAAAAGTCGCGATGGGAGCTAAGTAAATACTTACCATTCACATGCCGTACGCCAACAGATTACAATGAGGCTCAAGGACTTTCACTTGGATCCTCATTTTCTACTTCACATTATGAAAACGGGATGTATTCAGCCTGCTTGCTGACTGACTTGCAAAGGAGAATGGCGTTTTTGTTCAAACGTTAAGTCAACAAATGTCAGTGTTTATCTAACTACTAACTCACTGTTCACACCACCTATCGTATGCTTCTAAAGACTGCGATTCGTGTGAAGCACTGAGGATAGTTACGTGCTTGTTGAGGGCCAAACTCTTACTATGACCTCAAAAATATGGGAAACTCCTCCTTCTTTGCCTTTCGAAGCAATCGAGTTCAGTAGAAGCAGTGGTAGTAGCAGTTATTGAGAAGGATGTACTTTTTCTCACAGGATAGTATGACCCAAAAACTTCATCCCTAATACCACGTATTGCAAACTTACCTGTGAGAAGACCTCATGCTGCACCTTGGGTTAAGATATTAGCAAAAAAATATATGATAGTCGGATGGGAAATAAAAGTTACATCGAGGCGATAGTGGTGTTTGTTACTCAAGTGGAAACATTTCCTAAGGGTGAAGTTTGCAGTTACCTTGTGCCAATTTGGAAAGGATTGTGAAACATAACGTTGAGTATTTGGAAAAAGAGATTAATTTGGTAAACTTCGTGTAGACACTTAGTTCTTCAATAAAATCCTCATAAACTTCTTTTGACTACTTTTACTATCCACAAAGGGTATTCAAGCAACCTAACAAGTGAGACAGCAATAATGAGTCCAGGTTAGGCGTGTACGTAAATATCGCTAACAATCTCAGGTCCAAGGTAAAGTATCACTCCTTTAACTTTTAAACCAGGCTGCTCCTGTAATCCTTTTGGTTCAATTACCGTAAACACCTGCGATTCATATTCGGGTCAGTGCAAATGCAAACCAGGGATTCGTGGACAGCAGTGCAATATCTGCCCCAATGGAGAATTATTAACGGGTGAACATTGTAAAGGTGAGTCCTAAATACCACTTATTTTGACAGTTTGATTTAATTTCGTGATATTAAACATTTTTACATTTTCAGAATCACTGTCAAAGATGCCTGCTGTAAAACCGGAAATACGCAAAGCAGAAGAGGGGGCACTGGTGTCTGGAATAAATTTCACACCACTAGCCACAGCATTTATATCCTTCACTCAGTTAATATCCCCCCCATTTACTTTCACTCTCAATTTCACGCCTTCTCCTGGTGTTTCTGATGGCGATATTGCTCTTCTCGTTATTCCACGTGCGGACAAAGTCGGCCAGTATAGCTTCCTCAAACTAGGTATATCTTCTGGAATTCTGGAATTGAGGTATGAAAAAATGTTTTTAAATCCTTATCATCCATTAGTTTTATAAATTAAGGATTACTGATTCTTTTTTAGTTATGTTAGCCAACTTGGGATGGGAAAAACTCGGTACATTATGGGAAAGCAGAAGCTGGAACCACAGCCAATAAAGGTTTCTGTGGAAGTGACAAATGACGAAGACTTAAGTCTTTATGTGGCTAATTCAACCAGTTTCAGTGTTTTCAAAGGCGCAACCTCAAGACTTATTCGATCTGACGAGTATGGTGTAATGACTAGCAATCGCGGTATGGGACTGGTGCTTGGATGTATTTCACCGAATCGGTGAGATCATTACTTCGAGCTATTGCAAACGTTCTCCTTTCTTTGCATCCAAAGCCTCGTTAATGTCCCAGTTTTTTCTTGCTGGTTGTGTTTTAGAGTTCCTGTTAGCAAATACGGATTTTCCGGTTGTCTAACTGAAGCAGAGCTAGTTTACCATCCAACCATTGGCCAAGTGCAGAGGCATATCTTTGTCACAAATGGGAAGGCGACTGGACTAAACTGGAAGCACTTACCCAGAGATGGAATTCGAGTTTGCCTTAGCCAAATCTCAGGTCAGGAAGTACAGAAGAATTTGCTTAGTTCAGAGGCTCTCATCAATTGTGACCTACTGAATCCTTGTAAAAACGGAGGACAGTGCATTTCAATGACCGATGGAAGCTTCATGAAGTGCGTCTGCCTCCCTGGCTGGCAGGGTAATTATTGTCAATTAGGTAAATCAGTGAATCCTCCATAATTTGCATACTATTAGCATTCAAAATTGAGTGCTTGTGGCATTTTAGGCCTTAATTTTATTTTCAATATCACCAAATCAAAGCTGTCATCTAAAACCTGCTTAATTGTCTTTGAAGATTTTTAAAATCTTTCCAAGCCTATTCATGATATTTCAGATGTATGTGAATTCATCATTTGCAGAAGATTTGCTTTTGGCATTTTAAAAGTGGTATCAAATTTGCCTTTTTTTAAAACATGGAAGTTTTTTTCAAAAATTGGTCATCCTTTCTTGAAAAGCAATGGAAAAGAGTACTCCTGACTAAAAATTATTGAAAAATACAATAACTAAGTATTACGCAAGTAAGCAATTATTTTCTTTGGACAAACAATTTTCATTCATAACTTTATAGAAGCTGCAATAATTCCAGAATTTAGTGGCAAGGCCTTCATACGCCTTGCTGGTCCGACGGGTGCAGAATCCCTTAAAAAACGGAAAATGAGTATGGAGATTATTTTTTTGCGAAAACCCGATGAAGGTATGCCATTTTTCTTAAATATTCACATTTATCTCCGAATTTTTATAATCTGTGACACTATTCTTTTAACTTCTCTCTTAAAGTAAATAACATTTAAAATACAAATGTTGCATTTATGAGAAATTGCATAAAATCATGCCTTTACATTTGCTTAGTGCGCATCTGAGAATAAGCCCTTCTCTTTGAAAAATATTTTCTATGTTTAACAAAAAAATGGAAGTTTTGTTTGATTTGTGCTTTTTACTTGGATTTGGCAAACAGTTGAAAAATACACAGAAATGTTTTGCCATTTAAGTGACTTCACGCCAAATGAACACTAAATTCATTGATGCAACGTCTGATATTATAATATCTTGACAACAAACCTGTTATAATTTAGGAATCATTTTTGCCATACCGCCAAGCCAAACTGGATCAGAATTTATTGTGATTCGGGCGGACTCGGATGAGTGTTTGAAGGTCTACCTTCGTGTGGGTCGCATCGTCCAATTTTCCCATAGCTACTTCTACAACTGGCTTCTGGAGCGCTTTGGACCACGGCAGCGACTCGCCATTGCTAAAATCTGCTCTGTAGCCAACGATGAATGGCACAAACTCAGTATTGAAAAGACAAGTCACTACATGACCGTTCGACTTGATGATAAAAAATCAACGAGACTGCGTCTTGTAAGAAACTAAAGCAATCCGATACTTCAAATGTTCAAAGTTTTTAAAAATTGCAGCAGATGACTTATGAAAATCGTACGGTATTAGAATATAGCCCATTGTAGCGACTTCTAATAACTTAAATTACATCCAAAGTGAATGCGATTGCTTATACGCCTACAGGGAAAACGACTATTCTCTTTGTTGTGCTCTCTGTTTTTCCCCTTATTTTGAACCCATTCTCCTGCCACGAAGTGCTGCTTAAGCGTGTTATCTTTGTGGACTGAGGTTGACATGGCTCTCGAGTTGCAGAAACTTCCTAAATAACTTTACGCGTAGCATTTTAACAGCATACGCTAGCAAGTCAACACAACTTACAGAAATGGTTAAAAAAATCTGAAACAATCTGCATCCCATTTGGTAAGGTCTCGTTTTTGGTTAGAATGGAGAGGCAGCCGTCAAGGGCAGATAGTCTACAACTACGTCATTCGGATCTCACCTACATTCACCAATTTGTACTTCGGTTTGCACTTCATCTATTTTTTACTTTCCAAAATGCCGTGTTGATAAAGGATTGGTTCTCGACTAACTTGAGTAGATTGCCATCGAATGATCTAATCACTACCCATACTACCCCTCCCACACTTTTAAGGTACCCACTACACCATCGCTAGAAGACTGAATTCTGTGTGGGTGTTTTTGTGGACTGGAGACGGAATCGTTTACTGCAAAGGACAAACACTGACGACTGAGACCCACACAAAAGTACAACTAAACAGAAACACTAAGAACTAATTAATTGGTGGAGAGAAGAGATGATTTGCCATTTTTACTAACCAGCTCAATACATGATCGTACACCCGCGGGAAGATTTGCACTTGAGGGCGGAACGGCAGGAAGAGGCTGTCCCGTAATTCCTGTTAACCTTATGCTTCTCTAAGCAGGTGTCACATACGTAGTGGCTAGCTATGAAATGTCAGTGCGATGAAAGCAGAGGGGATTGGCATTGAAGCTTTCGCTTCTAGAAGCAAAACACGTCTTATACTAATTGAATCTGCAAGTCAGGGTCTTCCTAAGGAAAGATTTGCAAGCGAGTAAAGTATATTATAAGGCTTTCTACATTTATTGGCTTTTTGCCACTATAATTTTAACCAAATTTGGCCTTACTTTTGATGATAAGATTTGCACTTTTAGATTGGAGTCTCATTTTATGGCTTTACTTGCACAGGGCACATTCCACTTTTGCATATTTACCTGTTGGCGAAAAAAATTACTGCAGTATGAAAAGACCGTGCTTTTGATGATTACTTTAATCACTAGCATATTTTGCAGTGCCATTTAAAGTTATTACCAATTGGCTGGAAAGAAAAGTGTTTAAATACCTAAAAAAGGCAGATTTTCTTGCAGAGTACCCTATTTATTCAAAATTGAATTGGGAACTCGATTAATAATAGCGTGCACACTATTTTGTTGTTGCGTTTTAAAATGATGTATTACTCGATTTTTTGATAAAATAATTTGTAAAATCTATATATTTTCAAATGTATTCATCTCTCCTCATTCTTCTTTTAAGCTTCCACAAAGATTGTTAAAAACCAACCGAGAATTACGGAAAGCAGTGAGTTAAAATGAAGATATGTTTGTTTCTCGCACTGACCCATATCTTAGAGCTTAATTGCCATTTCAGCTAACAAGCTTTGATCTCTCAAGTAGTCCGGTGTATCTTGGTGGAATTCCAGACAAAGAGAGCCACTTTCTTGACGACTTTGTGCTCTTAAAGCAGTCTTTCGTTGGAGCCATTCAAAAGGTTTGAATGCAGTTTTATTTGACTCCATTATTGATGCACTTAAGCTGAGGTATTAAATCGCTTTTTGACAGGTCGTTTTAAATGGAGCTGAACTTGTACTGGCTGGACCTTCACAGAACAAGGAGGGATCCCTGAGGGAACAGGGGGTAGAACACTGGGAAGGGACTGTTCAGTGGCAGGGTCCACCTTGTGGAGAAAATTATTCATCGTGCGCAAAAGATTCGAAGTCGCTAAAACGCATCTGTCGACCTTTGGGAAGTGGCTACGAATGCTCCTGCTCCACTCCACTTACGCACATGTCCTTTGTGCGTCATCTGACTGCTTCACTACATGGGATAGATCTACTAAATAATGAAACTGCTCAACAGGAAATTTCTGCAAAAGCTGAGGAAATGGCATGTGACGAGGTCGCGGTAAGCTACAGCTGCTGCAGGGAATGAGCACTTGATCTCTTAAAAGTTGCATGAATATAAATTCTTCGAACACAAAGCTTAGAATAATCAGCCACTTTAGATTTCCTTGAAAATAATCACTATTGAGTGATAGAGAAGTCTCATCTGCTAAAACCGACTTAAAAAAATTTTTATCTAGACAAGGATTGGAATGGCCTCCAACGACCTCCAGCATGATGTTCCAAGTAAAGGCAACGAAATCGCGGTGCCATTTAATCAAGTTCGGCGGGAAGAGGTGGACGGCGTTCAAAGTCGAGTCGATCAATCGAATGGAAATGTGGTTCTTGATCGTAATTCAGTTCTCTTGAGTGGGAGGACCGTCATTAATTATCGCGGTTTCATAGAAAAGAAGTAAGTAACTACCCAAATAATTCTGCTTTAGTGTCATTTAAGTAAAATATCCGTTGATTTTTGTCTGTACCTACTCCTCCGGTACAAGACTCGGTTTTCAAAAGAATTTTTCCTGTAATTAACGTTATGAGTTGCTTTGAACGTTTGCATCTATAAAGTACCCTACAGTGATGCTGTTGAAAAATTCATACTGCTAAATTTTTCAGTTGTCATGTCCAAAAAGATAAGTACTTAATTTTGTCTCATGTTCATAGTCAATAGCCTGTAACAATGCTTTATTAAAAATGAAACCCCGAATTGACTTTGGTCATTTTTCACTACACTGATAAAATAATTTAAACTCACTAAGAATGGATGTATTCTACCATCAAAGTACAGGATTTCTTCTGCATTATTTATCTTATCAAACTAAATCCTTGAACAGTAAAGCTATTGACAAGTTAACAAACAATTAAAAACTTGCATATTTGTTTTTAAGGTGATTATTACCCACATAATTAATAGGTGCGTGACTGGATAATTTTCTATGCTCTATGTCTTACGTTGCGCTGCTTCATATGAACACATTTTCTTAGAAATACTTTAGACAACATACGCATTCAGTTAAAAACGGAGACACCGGATGGTTTGATAATGATGATTCCAGAACGAAGTCACCAGTTTGAAGAGTTCATCGCTATCTCATTAAGTAATGGACGGCCTGAAGCCTATCTTTCTCTCAAAAGTTCTGATCACTCGTCGCTACTCAAAAGAGATAGTACCTACCCTGATGGAAGAAGAGTAACAACTTTGAAAGCGGCACCGTTCGTGGCTGATGGTGAATGGCACACGATTCAGTTAATAAGGTAAATTAAGAAATCATTTGCAAAAAAGTATGAATCGAGTTCAACACTTACACTTCTAGTCCTCTTTTAAAGGAATAAAGGCTATATGTCTTTAATTGTGGATGACCAGATGGTCTCTGGTGAATTAACGGATACAGATGGAATACTAAACAATGAGGGCGACATCTGGTTAGGTAAGTTACAAAGCGGATTAGGGTTCCATTTTCCACTGTACCTTATGTTTAGCAAAACCTCATTTCTACTATTAGCTACTGCTGAACGTCCCATTTTAAAGGTCACAAATAAAATGGCACGATTATAATTGTGGAACTCACCTTTCAAAGCATGCATATCGTAGGTGTGTTTAGAGCTGGGTATATTTCAATTTTTTTTCCATGTGTAAAACTTTATTGTAAATATCTTATGCAAGCATAATTTCCCTGACTAATTATTAATGCATCTAAAAGTTCCAAGTTTTTACTCAAATTTCATAAGGCAGGCAAAAAAAGTAATTACATTCCTCTTTACCTAAAATCTGAAGATGCTTTTACGATATTTCTGTTTAAATTCTTGTTAAACCTTTAATCACTTGTATTTTACTTTGGATATTCAGAGGAAAAAACTGTTTATGCCATTAGGTACACAAATTGAGTCGAAACTTTTTATTATAAATTTGATCACTATTTGGAAACAATCGATGCGCAGCTTGTTTTCCTTCTAACAATACCGCTATTGAAACCTTCAAAGTAGCCTAAATTTTTATCCACAGGTGGTTCTTTGGAGCAAGTTACAACATTACCCTGGCAGTACCAGCGAAACTTCACCGGCTGCATCTCAGCGCTCTTCTTTAATGAGGTTTCCATCGGTTTGTTGGGTGACGCTGATCTCCTCTACGGCATCGTATCCGCATGCTCATGATTCGCAATCACTACCCACTTTTATTAGCGAAGCTTTAAAAAACTGTGGAGGTGTTGATATCCCTTTGCTCTGTACACTCTTAAGCACTGGTACGACTTATCAAAATGCACATAAATCTTTGACCAAATTCTAGGCACTCTTCTGAAATGTTAACTTCAGAAATATTAACCCTGCCATACGAATGGCATTGCTCGATTATTACTGCAAAAAATTTTGTTATTTAAATATTTCGTAAGGACAAATACAGTTTTAATTGGACTTGTGTGTTATTCATCTGACTTGTACTGGGACTTAAAGTTGCAGAAACAGGATATTATTAAATGGAAGTTATTTCGGTAACCTGAAGTGGCCGGTTTATAGCCCAGTACATTTAAGAACAAACACATACACCAAAAATCTCGTTTTAATATCTACAATTTAAGCCATTCCAACAGTTAATATGAATGGACAGAACTTCAAGAATTATAATTTGTGGAGTGAATTTATTTTAATGAATATATGAGTCTGTTGAGTCTTATGAGTCTTTTCATCAAAACAAAATCCTATCGGAAAACAGTTTGTTTAAAGGTAGGTGAGTTCATAAAAACGGTACTTGATAGTCTAAAACTGGAAGAGTCATTGCTAGTGCACTCTTTAGTGAAATATTAGTGGCTTTAGAGTCTGAAATAAAGTACATCCACTTATAAATGCATTTGCTAACGTTTGATTTCAGTTACTCAAATCCGAAGTTCCTATGCTATTTCACTGAGTTTGGAGTGACCTTCCAAAATTCTCATTATGAATTCAGCAAATTAGGCTTAAAATGTTTGAACGCTAACTTGTGAGAAAAAAATCTTGTAACACGAAGCTGGTTTTCGCGTTATTTCTCCTTCTAGAATGTTACTGATCAAAAAGCAAAACATTATGCAATTGTTTCAAATGGAAAATATTGTGGTGAAGAGCTTTCGCATCAATTATTTTACTCATAGCTGGCCCTGATACCAAGTTGTACACGGTGTCACCTTGTCACTCAGCGGAAAACATACGAATGCTTAAATTTTCTCGTCTCCAAAAGACAGCAAATGGATGAATCATTCCTGTGGAAGAATGTGTGCGTGGAAGATAAAAAAGGACATTTTCCACAACACTACTCAAATGATGACAAAGCACTTCCCTCCGATTAACTTCTTTCCTCCTATTGACAGTTGAACCTCCATCTTCTTCCTCTTATTTGGCCTGGGTCTAACTGGTCCTTTTAATGTCCAGCAAAATATTTCGAAAAGTTTTATTATGGTCATGGGCCAAAGGTATGCACATTGGAGCTACATCCACTTTTTGAGATTACTTTTTGAATGATTAAATTAAAGTAAATTTCATGGAGTATTCGTATTTAAATATTATTTCATATTTGTTTTGAATATCCCTCAAATCATACCTTTTAAGGGTAAAAATGATTGATATTGTAAACCATTTGTCGTTAAATTTGATTTATTTGGGCTTTACATCAATGATGCAGCATGTGTTGGAAACCTATGCGCAAAAATTTGCCTATTATAGACAATACTACTGTGACCGGAACAGCGGCTAAGCTTACAGTGAATCGCCATGGTTACTGGACAAAACTAAATGCGTTTTTTTGTGTCCATAATGGCATCCTAAGTACAATCGTTAACGATAATTTGTGCTGGTTTTAATCTATTTCAAGCTGCAAATTTAAACCCCTCGCAGGACTGTGATGTTATTGCGGGCTCTTTGCTGGGTTGTCTGCGTAAACAGGCGTGCATATTAATTGGTCTAATGTATTATTAGAGAGGCTGTGAATTTCGTTACAAAATGTGGCTCAAATGTTTATATTTATTCATCTCATAGAGCACAAATGCAGAAATGCCAAATAAATTCATTCGAAAATATTTCGTAAGTAGGTTATTTCACAAGAAGTATGGAGTAATTGAGTCCCATCCAATTTTAGTTGAGCACGTATATGGTAACCTTGCAACTTCATGCGATGCCTCATAATCGAAAGTTAAGTGACAAAATGAGTCTTAATACATTCTATTCTTTAACTTTTCTTAAAGCGATACTGTAGCGTCCCTGAAGATGAAAGAAGACACAATACTTGGGCAGAATATATATACATGCAGCACGGAGAAGGTGTCTGGGCTATTGGCATGGCCCAAAAGGCCAGTCCACCCAACGAGGTACA
>CABFON010000250.1:0-12272 GCA_900683695.1 Echinococcus oligarthrus
GCACTAGTGCATGTCGCCTTTGGTGGATTGTCTAATCTCTTGGAGCTTAGATGTAGCTGGGGGTGTTAATGTGCAGGTACGCAGATGTGCCAAAATGAATTCTGAATTTTAAGCGCAGGATTATTATGTCACTTGCGCCATGGCCACAATGACGCATGTATTTCACCAGAGACTTTCCAAACTTTTCTCATAACATTCAAAATACTAGTCCAAAACTTAGACCTATTAACCTAGCTGCTAACTAATAATATTCACAAAAGAACTACTTCGGATCTGCTCTGCAACGCGATATGAATCGGAAGGGGTAGACACCGAGCTAGGTCCGTTGCTCAGATGGATTACTAAGTAGAAATATAAAGGAGAAAGAGAGCCGGAATTGAAGTTTTATTTTATTTGCCAGGTAAAGTTCTCGTGAGGATCCTCTGAGTTACAAATCATATTCGTTAACCAAATATATTTTGTCAGAATAATCAGATTAAGATTACAGTGACTGCACTAACACAAGTGGAATTTGAATTTATTTTAAAGCTGTATAAATTTACATACTATCCAAGTTTTTACTTCATGGACGATTTAACTACCAATGCAGAAGCACCATGTACAACGTTCTAAATATGACGACGACTACGCAGTATTAAAGACACACAAATCTGGAAGTACCCTTTTATTGACTTTAGTAAGGTTAGGATACTACTAGCATACATTGACATAAATAGGACAATGTATTGCCGACAGAGTGGCGAACCTATTATATAATTAACTTCGCATTTCCAATTACGTAGGCTTTCTTGGAGGAAAGAGAACTTTCCCTTCCATTGATTATGAAGTGTGTTGTGAATGTGCAAGAATTCACCTGCTATGTCCTCTTGGCGAAATGAATCTTGGGCCTACATAGATGTGGTATTGTGGAATGAGCTTAAAAGAGTGGATTTTGTTTGCCAATGGCTTTTCAAAGGAGAATATTCCAGATAGAAAACCAGCCGACCAAACACGGAATTATATTTTTCACTCCCCTGTCTTCTTTATAATGCCTAGCCACTTATCTGGACTATTTTCAGCTTTTTTAAAGGTAAGCAAGTCACCACATTGCATTAGGTCCGCTGGTTTTATGTAAGTAATGCTTGTCTCCGATTCCTCTCCCACCATGTCTGTCCCATCATAACTGATCCCTGTAAATCGGGCTGCCAATTTTATGACTTGGATCTTATCCTGTCCCACAAAGCGGCCGTACTGAGTACAGTCAACATGTACATGCCTGGTGGCTAAAGAGCAGATACTGGAGGAAATTGGGTCTGCGTCTGAGTAAATTCATTTATGTGTACATATAAAATCTGATTGATATCGGGCTTAAATCGGTTACCAGTACATTTGGAGTAGGCCTCTGCTAGTAATGGGCCGAGCATGTAGAACTGAAATGACAGTACGACTTTTGAGAATGTTCGGAGATTGGCAGTCAGTCGGAACCCCTGGAGTTATAGGCACTTCAAGCTTTAGTCATGATGCAGAATTCAATGCTAAAGTAATTGCAAAAGATCGAAGTGATTTTGGGACCCTTACAGGTGAGTCTTTAAAGGTTTCATCATACAAAACAAACGGATTCCTTTTACAAAGTTTAAAGGTAATATCTAGTTAGTGAAGCAGGGACTTTTGCCAATTTGCGGTGAGTTTGCCTACTGTTGCTACCGTCGGGGCATTCTGATTACCCTCGAAGGCTTAATAAGACCCATTATTGTCAATAACGGAGAAAAATTGCATGATCGAAGCGTCACTCCACACGAATGACAGTTTAGTTTACAATTTAAATGAATATATTTCTGTCAATATAACTGTAAGTGATCTATTGGAGTGTCGAGAAGTCGGACTAGAACGTTACGCTCTCCACGTTATCATCATGTTATCTGGGCACCCTGTATATTCACAATATAATTCTATAAACACAAACAAGACCGTTACGATAAAACTCGCTGGCCAGAGAGAGAGTTTCAAACATGCTTGTCGGCCAGAGGGGTCTTAGGAATTCATGCGAGAGGAGAGAAAGAGGGTTGATCTAGTCCTTTCAAACCCACCCGCCCTTGCTCAGACAACCTCAAGCCAGCATGACAGCGTTCCTAGTCTTGCCTAATTCATGAAACAGCAGAACTCTTGGTCCTATACACAATCACCTACAAATTTAGCGATCTGTCAGCTCTACGTCTCTTTGAGCAAACTGAGTGTTTCCGGAGGCCTAAATTCTAATCAAGCCTAAAAATTGAAGCAAAAACCATAGTAGATAAGGGATTTAAAAATAAGTCATTATCTTACTCACAGTCTTTTATCATTGCAAGAACTATTATTTTGGGGACGTATGACGCCGAAACGTGCATACAGCTCAAAGGTTTCGAAGATTCTGCTTCATTTTAAACTACTTTACCATAGTTTTCGGTGAGTATCATAAACGTCGCTTCTTGTGGCAGGAAATAGGGAGGCATAATGGATCTCCCACGGTACCTACTTAGGTATCCCTAGCCTGCATAGCCAATGTTTAAGCATTGAAAGGAGTCACTAAACTTTGTATTAATCCCATTTAAATCTAATCACATTTGAGCATATATTTCATTAAGAGACGGGCAATTGTTGACGTAAGTCATGGGTATTTTTAACTTTAAGATTTTAATCTAAATAAGATATGGTCACAGGTAATGCCTGCTAATGTATATTCCTTTGGGTTCTTAGGCCATGAAATGCTAATGGTTTTACTTTAACGGTCCAAATCTAATGAAGATCCTGCCCCATTTATGATTACTCGCGGTTTTTAGCACCTATAATGAACTCTGCTGCTTGTGGCAGAAAGGAAGAAAGTAAAGAAGGCCCAATACTCTACCAGGGCTGCTATTAGCTGAAAATTGCCATATTTTAATAAACCAACACAATACATGGAATAGCTAGCCTCCACTTTAACCATTCAGCTTGCCTTCATTGTCAATATCCAATTTGCTTGCTTATTATGCTGTGATAAGGGTAGCTTATTTACAAATAACTCCATTGGGATTTGTCCGATAACCATAAGTGGGATCGTTTTTATTCGACAAAAGGCACCGACTGTCGTAATAAAAAATGTGATGAAACATTTATTTTGATTTATTGCTCTTTTCTTTAAATTTTAACCACTATGCGTTGCGAAACTTTTAAAAACTATGTGCATAAGACTAAAAATAGTGAGCTTTCAGATTTTTTAATTGTCGAAATACAATTCCTGCTTTCCACCAGGGAATGCATACCTTCTGGCCGAAAATGCAAACTCTTGAACCAAGAGATTGCTGCCGGGGCATGGGTTTGATGGCGGTAGCACTACCCGCACTTATGGCATAGCACGGGGTTAACTAGATTACGCCAAAGGACCAACTTTAGTATTGTAACTAAAAAATGATGCAATAATTCCAGCCTATCTGCCTTCAAAACGTCCACCAAGTTACTAGTCACTAATGGATACGTAAAACGGCTACTTTGGTGAATTAAGAAAGTACTACCTCACCAGAATCTTCAGTATGGCCTCGGATTCTGCCTAATCGTCGACAAATGGATAATCCGCATCCAAAAAGCTTAATCAAAGCGTTACAAAGGCATCACACAAATATCTTTTGTTAATGCTTTTATTTTTTGGCAAGATCATATGCTAATTTTACTACTTCTAATTATTGTCAGCTTTATGTGAACCACACCCTTCAGACCGAAAAAAACTGGAAAGGGGAGCGAAAATGTGATTCATACTTTCTCAAATAATTTTTTTGGTTCACGGGAAGTGTGCTTAATGCATCATTGGATTTGAAACCTAAACTCTAACTCTCAACCCTAATCAAAGTCACTCATAGATTCCCGATTTCCTACACTTTGACATATTCACCATCTCAGCTAAATCAGCTACACAACCTAGACGATGTTTTGTTCTCATATTGTAGAATAGTAATAATACCTTTCTGAGATGACTATGTAATACGGCGTTATCAACCAAAGGCGAGTGAAAATTGAATCGAAGTACAGTTTTACGGTGCATTCTTAGATGGCCAGAATAATCCTTTTTAATATTGTGCAAATTCCAGGAGGGAAAAGTCTTTCCTCACGTAAAACTGAGAAAAGGGAAGTCGTTTAGCCAATAAAATTAGCTCATGACAGAGGAAGGAATGCACTCTCTGATGGAAATCAACAGGTCTCTGATAAAAATGGACATTGACGCCAGATTTTTGCTTCTTCCCCAGTTTTATTGTTGTTGCTTATTGTGTTGAAAAAAACGCTGCATTTGAATTTGGGAGTTTTGTAATACAATGAAAGGACTACTTGGAGGGGAAGAGAAGTGCGTGCAATCGCTGTAACGTCTTACAGTTTTCTAGAGTGCATACAAGTCATTTTAGAAAAATGAGTTAAAGCCTTCTCACTCACTCTAAATCGCTTTCAAACAAGCAAGAGTCGTGTGATTTCTGTGTTACTAGAACAAAGGTTGGTGAACAGAAAGAGAATAAAAGAATGGCACTGCAATAGAAAGGTTTCCATACTTGAATTAAATGGAAAGTAATGCAATTAAAATTGTCTTTTCCATCAGTAAAAACCTATTTCTTGATAAGCCGAATTCGCTAGTCAGAAATGACTGACAATCCAAGGAATTTGACATACCTCAACTCCACAAATTGTTGTCGAATCTGAAATAAAAGTCTAAAATTCAAAGGATCATTGTAATTACTACTCAAACCGCAGACGTGACTATTTTCAATATCATCCAATGACTCTTCTTCCTTAAATTTATGCAATTTTATTAACTTACAAAAAAAACAGTTGCCGATTGTGAAAAGAAACCCTTTCTTGCCTGCGATACTGCTCTTTAATAACGACGGTGAATTCACTCGTGACACCTTCACGTCAAGAGGCATACTAGTGCGACGTCTCTATTGTCTAATCCGGGCCCGGCATCAAGGGTTTGGTCAGGCGCTTTTTATCAATTTATGGCACATGACTGATTGCAATAAATGTTGACGCAAAAAGATTTTTACGATTTCCATCTTTTTAGTGGAGGCAAATTGGTCAGTTGAGTACGGTAATTGTTGGTCAAATATTAGTACAAAGTACCACTATCCAGGCTGTGTTGCTCTGGTAAGAAACCCACTAACTCTCTCTAGTATTCCAGCCTGATGTAAAAATAGGCCTTATTAAACAACCTTTAGGCAACCTCTGTTATTAATAGCTTGGAGAGTAATTTCTGACTATGACATTTTCGCAAGCAAGGGAGTGCTTGTCATCCACATAGTGTTAGATCAACTTTAAAATTTCTTGAGGTTTCAGTCTCTCTTGCATGAGGCTGAACCCAAACGCTCACGTCAAAACAAGTCAAATTACCAATTTATGATAAAAAAGTTCTGAAATCTCTTCTAAAAATTTCAAACAGAAGTAAGAGTGGTATTTTAGAGAAGCCAATGTACTTTCTAATAACTTAAGAGGTGACGTCGCAGAACTTTTCCTTTTTTCAGACCTAGAAATAATGAGTGCTTTCTATTTTAAAAGTGTCACGGGGACTAGTTAAAAAAATAGGTAAGCTTATGCAACGGATTCAGACCAGCAACACTGCCCAAAACCTATGAACAGTGCCAAACACCTTCCTTTCGCCTTGTGAGTCAACACATGCAATCATTCCCTTTAATTAAAGATGCTCAGTCTACAAACTGTACCTTCTTCTTCTTAAGTAAAGGGTAAAAAAGTAGGCTTCCGATCTATTTTTTCAAAAATAAAGGCTAGATTGCGCTTATGAATAACCTAAAATACTATTTAGTCAAATTAAACTCCGTGACATTATAGTGTCAGAACTCAGAACCAGGACAGAGCAATTGAGATCGTTCCTGGGATAGTTTGTGGATTGTAAGATAAGTTATAAAAAAAAATCAGAATAAGCAATTACAGTTTATAATAAATGTCATCCACTAGCATTTCAGATAGAGCTTCTAGTGATTTTCTGACACAACATTAAATGAGACGCGTTTAAGGGTCTTCTTGGTCTCCCAATATTCACTGTGAATACTTTCATTAATCCATCTTTAAAATTATTATTTTAAGGTTTGACAAGCCTTTACAAAATAAAAGATAATTTGCAGAACCAGTATAAATGACACAGACTGTTCAAGGAGCCTACGAATAAAGAATCTTTTCAGTGGCGTTAACTCCTTAAAGTAAAAAGGGTGGACGACGCTGAATCAAAGCTGTATTGCAGGTGGTAACACACGCGTGTCTTGGCTGACAGTAAGGTTGACTATCACAAAATTTAAAGACCACTAGCTTTTTTAATGATTCAATCATTCGCGTCTCTCCAGCCCACCTCCATGCTTGCGGTATCGCAGTCGGTCTTTGAGTCTACGATAGCCTTAAAAGTAACCCACATCAAATGGAGCATTCGGGTTTTAATCTTAAAATAAATTACTGACACAATTAAAGGTTCGCATAACCATATTTTCCAGATGCATTTTGGCCTGCCCTCTATTTCATTAAATTTTACGGCAGATCTCGCCTTTGTAAATGCCATCATGATTAATTAGAGGGAGATGGTGTGAGAGACTGTTAATTACCTCCAGTTCTTTCTCCAATCCCTCAATGACCGAACGGAATAAAATCGCATTTTAGGAACTGTGAGGAAATGTCATCAGCATCCCCCTAGCACTTGTTACAGCCACTTTATTTAAAGTTAATGCACTCAGCTTAAACACAGGTGGAAATCTGTTGATTCGTTATGAAATCATGAATTACAATTCCTTAAAGTAGCATCACTCCATTTTTTCTGATCTTTGACATGCAATTTAAAGTGGCGAACAGGAAAAACAGATAAAATCTTAAATACGCATTCAACTTTTAGCAAAAAAATCACAACACCAGAATTCTTATATTTTTATATTCTTGTTAAAAAACTGGTTAGTTGTCCGATGGCCCACTTCCGCATGCATTAACGACGTAGTAAAATTTGTCGTACATCTTTCGTCCATGATCAAATTAATCCAATTCTAGGTAAACGAGTGCGAAACATTTAGAAGAGAACCCGGATCGCATAACCTGTTTACATCTAGTTTGTTTTGCTCTACGTGTCTACAAGAACGCCATATCAAAAAATGAATTGTTCTTTTTAAATTAGTTGTTTTGGTACTAATTCAACCCCTCTGTCAAGGAGAAGATTTGCAGTCTATTTTAGATGAGATCAGGGCAAGAACATTTTTCGCTGTGACTACAAAGTCACGGTTTCATTGGCTAGATACATGTCTGCTAGGGGTGGGTCTTGCCTCAGTCAATCATTCTCAGACTAAGTAGTTTACAAAAATAAAGTCTAATATTGCATGGTTTCATTTTGCCCAGTTCTAATGCACTAAGAACTCTTAATCAATGTTCGTCTCATCTCGTTTTCCACTAAAAGCATATGTTCCTGTTAATTTTAAGGAACGCTTTAAAGGATAATAAATCCCAAGTAAAATCGAGGTAGGGAATATCAAACCCTCCAATACCACGTCAATCCATTTGGGAGAACAATTAAGAAAGCACCTTGGTGGTCCCTCACTGATAGGAATGTCAAAAATACCTGATAAACAATTTTAGCTAAGACATAACAATGATTCACTGGCCTAATGCAATGAGCCAGGGCTATATAAACACACCTGCTGCCAGTGGGCCACTATCATTTCTCTATCTCACCTTACAGTTCACGTATATGGTATATTTAACTAAAAGGAAGTTGATTAAATTTACAAGGTGGTAGTTGTTTAAGTTGTTGCTATTGCCTGCGGGGGCCCATCAGTCCTAGCAATTGCAGTCACCATATTTTACAGTTGACATATCTGTTAATGGCCCACTAGGACTTCTCCTCACTCCCAATAAAGTGACAATCAGATCTACAAAATCTAGAGAAGACCTCCGAAGAATAACTGGTTAATGTGAAGGTTTGAAGTTCTGGGTAAGCTAAGTCCCGGCTAGCCATCTAGCTGAGGAGATATTTATTTCAGCAAGTGAAGAACTGCATTAATGAAACGAATTTTTTGCTGTTTACACAAAGCGAAGATAAAAAACTGTCAGTACCTTCCCATTACGAAAGAAGTTATTTGCCCCCACTACTCTTTTTACGAGTAGAGGGCGCCGTGAGGCACTACTAACGTAGCAGGACATTTTAAAGCTATGTTGTATATAATGAGAATCGTGTGATGATATAACCAACCAATCTAGGCGTTTCTTATATAACAGAATCGCAAAAAGTGTCTTTAGAATGGTTGCGTCAGTGCGGCAAATTTATGGGCAATTGGAGACCGACTTTGGCTTAGAATTTTATTTGAGGGTATGGAAAATACACAAAAGAATCGCAACCGCAAGAGTTCGGTAATGTTAACAAAAGAAGTGTGCTTGGCAGTTGCTGAAAAACCATTGATTTTGTGACATAGGGGATAGGTGAGTTAGGTGCTGACTGCATTCTAGACATGGACTTTGAAAGCAATTGAATGCGTGGTTTCTGAGTAAAGGAAGCAAAAACCAGATAATCAACAATTAAGACTGGAAATCAAGAATTTCAAACTGCTACACTAACAATAACATGGGCTTTTTGTAATTACCACAA
This sequence comes from Echinococcus oligarthrus, assembly GCA_900683695.1. Lineage (NCBI taxonomy): Eukaryota > Metazoa > Platyhelminthes > Cestoda > Cyclophyllidea > Taeniidae > Echinococcus > Echinococcus oligarthrus. The sequence goes on from CABFON010000250.1 coordinate 8,597, forward strand.
TGGGTGTATTCGACACAAGAAGTCATTTCCAACCCAAAAATTATTATAAACTTGAAAGACGAAAGAGTTATGAGTATAAGTGCAACGCCTTTAGACTCCCTTGAAGAATAAAGAAGGCAGAATACTGGGTAGAACATACTTATTCGATATATGGTGGAGTTTAGAGCTACTGGTGTGGTGCGAGGGCAAGGCATCCAGGCGGAGGTACAAGTCCAAGTCCCTAGCCCTCACATAGCCAGAACAAGGAGCTAAACAATTAATTAAAGCTTTGCATTAATATTTCGTAGCTAAACCAAAAATCCAAGGGTAACATGATATGTTACTGGCAAAAAAGAGATTTTTTCAACTGAAAATTTGTTTTGGGCTGGTAAGGCTGGTAAAAAGAGGACAAAAATGCACTTACTGAATAAAAGCCACGCATTTGAGCACCCCGGAAGAGTTGAATATGAAGAATTCTGTGATCTGTCTGATCGATTTGATCAAGGTGGAGTGGAATTAAAAAGTATGCGTTTTATCCACATAAAGTGGTCATCAGTGGAAGCCATGTAAAGGTATGCGCAGTGAGTTCACATGTATGTATTCCGCCAGCTAAACCGAAAGCAAATATGCAGCTCACCACGGAGCAACTCGACTAATAGAGAGTGGTCTCAACTTTGAAATTTTAGTTTCATTAAATAAGAGGTGCATCTTAAAAATGAAAAAGGCCACAGCGGAACAGAAAACAAAATGTGAAGTTAGCGGAAATATACAGGATGAATAATGGAAAGCTACAGTTAAGGATTTCCCAACCGTTGGAGCCCGAAAGACGAGGTTGCGCGTAAATGTGTGAGGTGCCGTTTTAAATAGGTTTAGATTTAAAGTGCAAGGAAATGTAGCGGATGCGTAAAGCCATTGCATGCCAAATATTACACAAACAAGAACCATTAGGTCAACATGACGCAGGTCGGGTACAATCACCAAAATGGAGTGAACAAACAAGAAAGTCCGAAGTTTAAGTGTCCTATTAAAATGAGGCAGTTTTCAATAATTTGTGGCATCAGAAGAGTTGAATGCGATTATAGAAAAGCAATTCATTCAAAATACCAGGTCATGGAGCAGCGCTCCAGGTCTTTCCTAAAGGCGAACGAAGGCATAACAGAAGGTTAAAATATGCATTATTGATGTACAGAAGGACTAAGGGACCTTTTGGCATGGACTGAAGGCCATGTCGCCTACTTTAAGTACGAAAGCGGAGTCCTAAAAAATAGCTAGTTAAAAAAAGAGACAAACAGGCAATATGAGTATTACATATCCCTTTTATCTTTTGAGCGTCATCCCCTATATTCCTTAGTCAACCTGCCGCATCGACCAGTAAAACGTAGTCGTTGCTGTGAGAAAAAACATTTACTAGTCATCAGTGCTACTCATTGGACATGTGAGCGATTGAGAAGACATTCGACTGCAACGTCAGAGATGTATCCTAGCCATTCCACTGGATTTAAAGTTTTGCCCTGCTTGAAAGACTGTGATAGGGTAAGGGGAATGTGCTGGCCATCACACATGTCTATTGAAAATCGTAAGAGCTCAAGCCTAAAAGCGGTCGTTAAATAAAGGATGCGGCTTAAAAAGTTGCGTAGGGATTGTTGTTTTCGCTTAGGTGCTGCCTAGCCTAGTAGAGAGGGATTGCGTGTTTACATAATTAACATCTCCAGAGAGGTACCACGGACAGCTCCGTAACGAGCTTTTAGATGGTTCACAGAAAATATCGCTTCAGTTATGAATAGTATTTCTGCAGAATACGGGACTGCTATTGTTAAGGTTATTCGTCAAACAGGCGAGGCTCAGGGCTGGCGCCTGAAGAATGCGCATTAATTGCCCCTTAGTAAGAAGAGATTCTATCTTAATGCAGGGCCCTAAAATGAATTGAGTGAGCGAAAGAAAGAGAAGGGAGGGAGGAAGAAGCTGGATGCTTGTTATGAAAGTTTGTATAGAAAACGCTGCATCAAAAAGGACTTCCCAACTGTGTGACAAAGTGAAGAGATATATGAGCACTATTTTAGCTCCCATTTGATGTTGAAATTTGAGGAAGCAAGTAAGGTAAAGGTGGAAAATGTGACTGTGCTGGTAGCTCGATGCCTTTAATAAGGATTATTACTTTAGCAATTATCTTCCGAATTAGTGTTTTTATATCTAATTTCGAGGAATTAATAAGAGAATTAGGGATATTTTAATGCCTTCGGCGTTTGAGATATTGACAAAGTGTTTGGCTGACCTACAGTTTGAGCATTCGAGTGAACAAACTAAAGCCCAAGAGAACAGTGAAAACATCCCCAACTATACCTAACTTTGTAGTAAAGTTGGAAATTATCATTCGTACACTATTAGAACCAAGCAAGAAAGGGTTCCCACTGCGTATGAGGAAACAAGAAGGGGAGGAGTGGAAGAAGAATTACACCTGCCTTCTGCTGATTACCATGGTTTGTTAGTAAAAAAATCTAGTAGAACATTGCTTTATAAAACAGATCATTCTAAAAGTGGTTGCACAAATGGAAGTTGAATATTTGCTGAAGGTCTAGTCGGAAGAGTTAGTTAGAGCTTTATAGCATCTGTTGACAGGATGTTGATATACACTCAATAAATAGCAAAATTATGGTGATGATGATGGATGAGTGCGTCAAAGAGCTAAGACTGGGGTCTGGAAAGACAGATAAGGCTTCTGTGGGATAACGCTCTTTCATCAAGCCAATTCTTCAAAAATAAAGAACTCCAAAACTCCCTGATACTCAGCCGCATCCGCCGAGTTCATAAAAATTTGGGTGTTTTCCAGAGAAAAACAGTAGAGCGCTTATTGAAAGTGGTGAAAAATGACTTCTAGAAGGGTACTTAGGGTAAGCGTCACATTATTAATCTTTTGTGATAATAATGGGACAAATTTGATTCGAAATTTTAAATCGCACAAATGAAGTGAAAATATTTCCGCCACAGTATGCAAATTTACCTTCTAAACAACGTCAGTTCAACTGTCTTGAGACAACACAGTGTATGGTTACAAACAAAGTAGTGGAAGGAGCCATGACGAATTTCCTATTTTCAACTTGAATCTTTTCAGTGAACCCCTCTCCTCCCCTTCTTATCGACTTCCCTTGTTTTACAGACCTATATCATTAAAATTAATTCAAAATGGCTCTAAAGGCGGATTAGCCGTGGAAGACCTTAACTGAGCCTCCTTTTAAAAGCCTTATAAGTTTAATCGCTTCTTGAATGAAACTGACACTTAAAGCCATGCACATATTGTTCGCGCAATCAAGCTACGGCATCAAGGCAGGAACTACCTAGAGCTATCTTCGTTATCTCGAAAGTGGCCGTAGATCATAGCCATTTCAGTCTTGAGGCACTTCGTGGTCCTCACCACGCTGATCAAGGATTAACAATTCAGAGTAGTGGTAGGGCAGTAGTAAAAAAGTAATTATAAATGAAACTATCCTTAAAACAAGAAGGCGGAAATTTCAGGCCTTATTTTTACATTTTGCCTGACTTAAAATTACTCGTTTTCTCAGTTATTTTGCTGATTTATTTTAGTTAATAAAATGATTTCACGAGAACAATCCCAATCCTGGTCCATCATTCACAAGTCAGCCTGAGCGCTCCCCGAAAGCAGTACTGGTGTTTAGGGTAGAATGAGAGTAGGGATTAAGAG
>CABFON010000251.1:0-12216 GCA_900683695.1 Echinococcus oligarthrus
GTACAATGTAGGAGCACCTCATTAGCTCCTTGCCAAAATTGAGTTGAAAAAACTAGTATCACAGTCCCTCGCCTTTTATGAGCGTTGTCCCTGGTGTTCGCCTTAATCAACTCCCTGCGGCAGTCATCACAATGTAATCGGCACTGTAAGGGTACACCAAGAGCCAACCGTGTTAACCAACCAGTTTTCATGCAAGTGAGGTGATACTTAGCCTTAACACCACATGTTTCTCTCGGTAAATATGCTAAATATGGAGATCTGTTTTGTATGTGCTGGCCATCACGTATGTCCATCACTAGTCTTAGAAACGCATACCCAAAAGCAGAGTCAGGTAACAGAGGACGAGGATTAAAATAGTTTTATGGGGAATGGTTTCTCTTCTATTCCTCCTTGCCACATTGATCTCACAATCGAGCCGTATCTATCTATCTGGCTTTTTTCCAGCTAGTTGAGAGGTAAAGAATGTGTCTGGATTTCAAGTATTTGAAATCCTCACACGGTGGGTAACTCTGTAATGAAACATTTTCAGATGGTTCAAAGCTGGTGATAGTTGCCAAAAATAGGCGTCATTTTAGACCTCTAATTAGGAATTGTCATCAATCCCCCCATCCACAGCATACGCAGTTCTTCTGTCCCGCTAAGCTATATCACCAAACAGTCGAAATTAGGATAATTGTTCTTTAAGATCGGGCTTGCTCCTGCTACCGAGAACCTCTTAAAGAAAAAAAATCATAATACTGAGCTAGAATATGGACATTAGACATCAATAGGACTTGAGGCTACTGACAGTCCGGAAACCAGCCGACTGAACGATAGTACATTGGTTAAGCACCTAAGTGGCCCCTTAGTCAAAACCGAGAATCAAGCAAGTAACCAACACAATTACGAGTTTCTAAGCTAGCCACTGAAAAACGAGAAATATATTTTATCTGTTTTGGAATATGCATTTTGTTCCAACCAAACAGAGATTTTGGTGTTTGTGGTCCAAATAAAGTACATTAGCATGACAAAACTGCAATGAGTGACGAGTGTCACGTTACTCACGTTACTTACCTCAGATAAAACAACAGAGCTTTATTATGAGACAATCTCCTCCTAAACAAAAGACCTAAGCTCAAATTTGTGGGTATTTACTCAGGTCTACAAGAAGATTTGGAGAACAGCAAGGTGTGGTAATGAAAAACTTATGTGCTCGATAGTAAGTTTGTTACCGACTTTTCTTCATGACAGTTCCTACTGAAGGGATTCTAAGTTCTTAAGCCTCATAGTGATTCCTGTGAAAATTCAGCTAGTGGATTGAACGTCCAACACTCAATGACTCCTCAACAACTATTTTTGCCTAATGACCGATCGTAAAGCATAAAGACTGACATTTAGACCTACTGTACCCTTAACTACTTACCTTGCAAAATCTGCCTGCAGATTTAGCCGTTCTCTACTTTGACCCTCTTTGACCTCAATACCACTCCTAATACTCCACAACAACAGTCACTTTTTACCGTTTTTGTTCTCTCAAGTCTCCCCCAGAGCAGTGATAAGGTACACTAATTGTTGTCAATTAGCATCTTGTGCATGAGTTTGTATTCTTTAGAGTTCCTAGCAGAATTAATGAAGAAGATAAGGTCTTCAAATGCTGGTGCCTTTAATTCGGACTGCTAATGGTACGGTGTGTGTTTACAAAACCACTGACTAAATGGCTAAGACATGATATGGCTCCAACATGGTCTTTTATGGTATACCGACGGTCTCTAACTTTATAGCTATTGTTGGGGCATTTAAAGTCCACATTCAATTAGCCAAATGGGAACTTCAACCGGAGCACAAACTCCGGCGGGGCGTTCTAGACGGTGTGAATATTGGACACTGAAAGGGAACCGTCTAGCAAATCAAAATAAGAATGTTTTCTGTGGATGGAGACATCTCAAACGCGTACTGATGTAGATAAAATTTATTTCTAGCATAGGGAAGAGCCGAGAGATGATGAGCCTCGTTAAAGGGAAGAGCAAACTGCAAAGGCTGAAAAGCCCCCAGTCAATTAAGCAAACTTTTTTCTGTCACACTGTCAATATTATCATCAGGATGCTGGTCCAATTCACAGCTGAAAGTAAAATACTCTTCTGAAAGAGGCACCAAAAGGCAAAAAACCACCACTAATCCATGAATGATTCTGTCAACCAAGGCATCGTCAATTTAAGCAAGTGAATGGCATTTATTTCGACATCTAACAGCTACGCAGTTTCGAGACAGCCATGTTGGATACACAGCTTGATAGAGAATCCGAGTACTGAATTTTACTTTATTTAAATAAGGTATTTGAAATGCTTGTGGTAGATCATTTAAACGAGGAAGCTATTTCTAGCCGTTTCTTTAATTTCTCTTCCTCCTCTCCTTCCCCCACCACCGGTCTTTAATTACTGTTGTTTGTGCCCTGCTGACTGCTACTGTAACTGCTTTTCCTTACTTACTCTATCCAGGCCCAGAAACTGGCTGCAATTGCTTTACTTTCAGCAGTACCTTCTTTAGTTCCACTGCTGCACCTCCATCATAGCAATATCATTCAAATTAGTTCTGAGAACCTACAACTTCAAAACCGTCCAAATTCTCCGATAAAGTTAATTATGCCTTTAGCCGGCACCAATTCTTCTTCAGAAAATGCAGGGTTTTTCTTCAAGACCAGATGTATTTGTGGCTATGGGAGGTTCGATCAAGAGGGACACGTCCATCCTCTAAAATTTCACGATATCCATATATTCCCCTTTTTCCGCAATTGGGTCGACGCCTTGATTTACTGGCTGAGTAAATGAGCTGTTTAAGGTAAAACCTTTGAACGACGTCCAAATCGATTTACCCAATTCCATCTGCAATCTCCGGCTACCCAAATTTGCTGTTATTCAGAAACGTCTGCTGAGTCGTCTGGGAGAGGAATCTAATTTTTTAACAATTGCTAACGAGTGCCAACCTTTGATCAGTCCGAGATATAACGCCAATTTGGTCCAGTCTGGAGACTAACGCACCAGTCTAACCGTATCAACAAACCACAAAATCCTTCAAAAGTTCTCCCAATACCATGGCCTTAGGCAAAGAAGACATTTCGCCTCCCGTCTTGCTTTTTCAAGGGGCTAGGGGAAGCATCTGTGGTACCTCCTACGTCTGCGACAAAGCTAAAAGTACTGCACCGGATCTTGAATCAGTACGGGATCCTGGAAACGATGCCCAAAGACAGCGAATTACAATTTGATTCGAAGGAGTGCCATGAAGTTATTGCCAACAATGAACAAGACAAGCGATTTTTGAAGTGCGGGGAGGGATGAGAACTGATGTCCCACTGAAGCTCTAAGATGTTTCTTGGTTTCTCGAGCGTTTATTGAGTGATAACATTGCTTGACCATCACAGCGTTGACTGTAGGACTACAAAACTGTTCTAAAGAACGTTTACTAGCAATCCTAACAGAAGTTAATACAGGCATTGATGTCTTCGTTCACAACCATTACTCGAAACACGATTAAATGTCAGGGTTGGTAGAGGTAACAGAATTATGCGCCGACGGTAGGCTTACGAACTTGGAGTCCACCGTGGCACCCTACAAATAGATATGTTGGCGGACACCTTCTTCTTTTCATTAGCAACAATCACCGTTTATAAGGTTAAAAATTAGGACTAGTATCTTAAAGACCATCAGGCATTAAATTTTGAGGAGGTAACAATTGCTGAAATGTCCTCTTTACCACGCCTAAATGGGGGAGTCAGGTAGGTGTCCAGCTAGTCTAAAGAGTTATAAATCATATTTTTGTAATAAAATTGTGCTATTTTTTCTTAGTACCTTTTTCGCAAGGTCTAGAATTCAATTTAAAGTGGCACATGACAGTTTTATAGAACATTGTATTTCTAACAAACATTCGTTTCATCAGGGAGATTATGTCATCGTCCATTTAAACAAATAATGGTAATATTTCTGAATAAAATGCATTTGGCTAATCGATTTTTAAATTTACTGAAAATGATTTACTTTCTATTGTTTCCCTGTTTGAACCAAAATATCTGTTATGCTGTTTAAACTGAATTGCCAGTCCATGCTGCTAAAATCTTAGTGTTTACAAGTTCTCACAAAATAAGCCACGAGGGACTCTCAGGTGCTGCGCTTACATCTGTAGCCGAAACATATTTTGTGGATTGATCATGTCGGGACCGGACACCAGATACTCAGACGATGACTGCATGTGGATTTGCCATTTGAAAGAGGATGAAAAAATCGCAACTATCCACTTGCCCAGAAGATGAAACACTCAGGCATATTTTTGGTAAGGCCTTTGGGAGATCTATGCTCGCCGGTCATAAACGAAAGTCAACCAGCAATGCACCTATGTATGGAAGTTCTATTATAGCCGTTTTTACGATGACCTCTTGGAGCCTAGGATGCGTTGCGTGTAATACGCAAAGTATTTGTTTAATTCTCCGTTTCGACAAAAGGTTACCTAGAGGCTCCGCCATTGTACCTCTGCCAAGTGACTTGGCCTTCAGCCCTTTTCAGCCACCTTAGGCTCTACCACATGTCGGCAATCCATAATCTATCCGAGTATTATGTCTTCTTTTGCCTTCAGAGGAGTTTTACGACACTGCATTGGTGACAACGAAAAGGAAATCCTACTTTAAAGGAAAACTATTCTGATTTCTACCGCCAAGGAATAAGCCTTAGCAGGGCGGAAGAAGTGTCAATGCTGCGAATGGGAGAATTGGTCACTATCTCCAACAGAAAATGGCGTCTACCTTGGGTAATTACCCCACTCCTATGATCTGTAGAAAAGACTAATGACCAAAGTGATGGTAGCCGTGAACAATCTGAAACTATTTTATGAAGCTGTCTACCTTGTCCGTATGAGCATATCAAATAGGTGAACACGCGATGCCTCCTTCACTTCTCTACTAGCTGCGTAGAACGCAGATAGATAATAGGTGATGGGCATTGAAACGGGAAAAATGTGACAAGGAGGAATAGACGCGGAACCCACTCCCTACGAAACTATGCTAAACCCCGTCCTTTGCTACAAGGCTATGATTTAGGTCTGTGTTCTTAAGACTAGCGATAAGCATGGGTGATGGCCAACACATCACACGATCTTACCAACACAGTTACCATACAGGACAAAATCCCAGATCCAGCATAGTTGATGAGAAGGATTTCTGACGCTAAAATCAAGTATCTCTTCAGCTGCATGGCAATTCGACAACTGGCACGGTTGGCGCGTGTGTGTTTTGCCTTACAGAACCGATTACTTTATGATGGACGATGCTAGGGGTTGACCAAAGGGAGCACTGATATCGATGCTTAAAAAGGGTGGAGAGGATGTAGTAGATTGGTTGTTTGTTTAACTCTTGGTCACTAAGATGTTGTCTCATCGTACCTTACCCAGGTACTAACCCCGAGGCCATGCCAGTAGTCCCAAGTCCTACGATATGTCTAACTTATATATTTTGCCCGAGTACTATGTCCTCTTCAGGGGAGTCTTTGGACTCAACATTACGGAATTACACAAGCAAAGAATCTTTATAGAGGAACAGTAAATACTATCCTTCACCAGGCCAGCTTTTTTTTCTTAACCACTACAAAGGGTCCAATGCCTTATTAGGCAATTTGTAAAAAGAAAAGTAAAAACCGAACCATTTAGGCACATTTTTTTATTTTTGATGCAAAAGAGCATCAAAGCAGCTTCCTTCTAGTGGCTTGAGTTTTAGGTCTACCACCGCGTGGCTTTAGTCAATCAGGAGAGTTGGACTTAAGTACAGAGCCTTAGATTGCTTGAAAACTACCAGTGAATAGCGGAACTTCCAGAAAGTCTAAAAGGCAACATTTTCCAGGGTCACACATTCTCACCAAGTCTCCACTGTATTTCCTTTCTAAGTATCCCTATTGACGCCAAATCTGAAAACTTTTATATTTTGATCTGCTTAGGAGAGCTCTTTGCCAATAGCGTAACTTAATCCCATCAAATTAGATACTTAAAAGAAACAGTAGGGAGCAAAGCCTTAAATAATAACATGACTTACCTTCTTTAGAATTCGCACGCAGCCCTCTCTCGCCTCCTGTTGGTAAACCCCGACATCACGGGAATTGATGTCAGCCGCAGGACAGGAATGAAAGCCATATAATAATTTACAGCTACATTTTATATTTTTTATTGTTAATACTTTTGAGACACAACATTCCCTTCTCAGCTAGTGTAAACATGCATAAATGCGTTGTTTTCCCATCACTCCCCCTTAACATTCCTGGGAATTCTAACTAATATGTCTGGCTTGAGCCAACGGTGACAGGTAACTCCTAATCTTCCTTATTCTATCCTTCAGTGATTCATTTTTTGGTTTCGTCTCTACATCGCCAAACATCTTCACCAAAACTGGTCGAAAGTTTTCCTACCTCTAGGAGATCTGGCTAGACTCAAGTCGTAAAACTAAGTTCAAAAGCAACTTTCAGGGTAGTTTAGCCAATATATTGTGAGTTGAGGATTCTTGTGGGATAAAAGAGAGGACAGTAGAGAGTAAAGTGCTTATGGAGGGGTATCTCTGCCTGATAATGCAATTACAGGGATTTGACAAGTTCTTACCGTCATAAAAAGTGTCTGCATAATCCCCAGATGATGGTTCTAACTAAGCGCTTTTCGAACGATATGGTATCATTCCCGAGTTAGCGTTTCCGATGATCTCCTTCTGATTAATCAATACAACGTGAAGACACCTCAGAAGTGCTGATATCTACATCGAATTCAAAACCGAGGAGAATTATGGAAACATCGCTGGGACTCGGCACTTCAGCTAGAGAGCATGCACACATCGTATTCCGGTTGCACGTAGGCCGTTGACACTAAAATCCTGATCTAGGATGTTTTTATTTATCAACTGTTCTAGTTGGCAGTGCAACGAAGTCCAAGCTCACATACGTAAACACCAGTTCATAAACAAGGAGCTATACAATCACGTAGTCTGATCTAAAATGGTTGTGAGTCATCCAAAGGTAAAGATTTGGGGAGTCATGTACTTTTTGCCAATTAATAAAACAACAATTTGTTTTTGTGCAATACGATGGTTGCTAGATTAACGCCTGAGTATGGCAGAGGGGTCACTTAGGTGCTACTCCATAGTACTTTCGCCGGGTAACCTTCCCTCTGGGCCATGACAGCAGCCCCAAACCCTTCTCTACGTAGACAATATGCGATCTGTCCGAGTATTATGTCTTCAGGGAAGTTTCGATGAGCTACCTTTGTAGCATCAGCTGGGTAGAACCCAGATAAATATAGTTGGCCAGCACTAATGTAAGAGCAAAGCTGAAATGAAGAACTCGGCTATTGGACTAGTGTTCCTATGACTAGCGTGATGACCAGCAAACTTCTTCGTCTCTCTAAATCTGATTATCATGCAGAACGAAACTTCGGACCCAGTAGATTTGCCAAGAGGTACCACCAGAACAATTCTCTAATGTGCTAGAAATAGCCGAACCCATCAATATGAACTACGAATTCACTTAGGAATTAGTTCACGTTAAGACAATGGGGGATTTTGGTTCAAAAATGAATTAGGTGTAAATAAAATTATCAAACTTTTACACCTTATTCAAATACTTGGCGGACTTTCAAAGCTCAGCTAGTGATTTTAAAAGCTTTCCTCCTAGTAAGTGTATTCTAAAAAGTTTAGAAAGGGGTGGTAAGAATCTTAGCAAGCGTAGGGGCGAAAAATTATTATATGATAATGTAAATTCAATCAAATCACTTCGTGCTTTTTTTCGGAATATTAGTGGGAGAACAGGCACTTAAAACTTGACTTATCCTGTCTAGGTTTCCCAAAAAAACATCGCAAAATGTTCCTCAGCAATCGCGATTCCCTTTTAAGCTTCCCGTATTTCTTAAAAAAACATAATTCAAGTCTAAAATAGGTCTACAAACTGGAACTGGTTTGCCTGAAAATCCCTGTCAAACCAAAAAGTCGGGAGAGTGCTCAATAATTAAAACAAAGAAAGGTGTATTTGACTTTTCATTTATAAGACGTAATCCTTCTAGTTTTTGTAAAAATTCATAAAAAATAATGTTTGTTGCTAAAGCACAAAGGTGTGTGGATTGATAATATTCACAAATCTTGATATTAATGTACTGAATTAGAGGATTTTTCCTTCTGCTTACAAAAGCGTTTTTCCCTCTTAACTATTTTTTTCTCATTGCTATATAGAAAATCTGTCGCAGAAACTAAATCGGGTGGAAATGCAAATGAGCTAATTAGGAAAAGATAGCGCCTGCCACGTCCGAGCAGAGTTGAAGGGAATTCCTTGTAAAGCTAACTATCTACAAATAAATCTTTTTTGCCGTTTAAGCATTTTCAAAGGAGCAAATCTCTAACCAAGAATGTATCAGAGCTGCCAGCATTACCGGTGTATTTTCATTGTGCTTTTCGATTACATTGACTACACTCTGGTGGTACCGACAACTAATTATATCCAATGATATTCCCTCACGCCTGCATGGATGACTCTGAGCGTCACATTAGTAGCAGCGGTGAACGAATCCGGTCCAAGCTATCAAAATGTCCAAATCAGCCCCAGTTACCCTATCTAAGTGCCACCGAAGAAAGCATATGCTCAGGATGGCTGAAGCCGTGGGCCTCATTTTTTTAAAGGTTACCAAAACCTCGTATACCTTTAAAAGCCATCTCTATCTCATGATTAAGATTCTAACTTCCATCAGGGCCAGGTAGTTTGACGATGTTCATCAAAAGTGGCTACTACATTTGTCATAAAATGTGAATTTCATGAACAAGTGGGACCTTTTTTTGGTAATTAAATTGAATACAGCATTGAATTTGGAATCAAGTGACAAGGACAAAAAGAATGCAGAATTTTGTAGCTTCATAAAAACCGCTCCTTGTGAAGGAGTTTACTCATTGCAATGGGTTTTTCCCCGACAGCGGTGCCCCATTACCACCACATTATATTTCAGTAGACAGTCGCATAATCACACCCGACAGAAATGTATAACTGGGAAAAGTTAGACACAATATGAGATGCCTCTAGCAACCAAACCTTTCATTAGAGTTCAGTTTGTAATCATTCTTATTCTCGTTAACAAATTAGCTGCAAAACTGACTTGGTAATCCAAGAAAATCTCCTTCCAGATTATTTGTCGCTGGATTTTGTTAACTGCATTTTTGCCTTTACATTATCCATGACGCCTAACATTACATACCTCCATCAGCCATACGCCTCAATGTTAGTTAAACCAGTTTTTATGGAATATAGAAACGTCAGTGAGAATAGCTGTCCATGGAGGCTGGTATTCGCTTTAACAATTTCCTTCTTGGGATACATGAGGATGAAACGCATGTTTGGTGAGGTGAGGGTGGGGCCAGTTCAATATCAGCCGATATTACAGGACAATGTTTTGCGATGAGCCCTTGTTGGAGTCGTGATCTACGACTTCTTTAAAGGCTTCAGGAGCGCTCAGGCTTAAGTTACCCAAGAAATTGACCTGTTTATTGACAATAAAAGGCTGTCCCTCAAAAGGAGTTTCATCACATTTTTAAACAAAAGAAGGCGAAGCCTACTCGCCTAATTTTATAGTATGCGCTTTATTGTTGCAAAATGGTTGCTATTCACAATCTAAATTAGCTTCCGAGGAAGATTGATTTTCTTCTCTGTGACGTAAGTTCTCCATCTTTAATGGTAAATAGTTTCAACACGTTGTTTCATTTAAAGTAGTAAAATAAATAACCTATAAGTTTCTTTAGTCAAAAAGAAATTCAAATTCCTTTCCTTTGCGATGCATTTGGATTGAATGATACTCTACCTCAGGTACAAGTGGTCAAAGATGGACAATAGGGAGTGGTTGTACCCCTGGGATCCCGATACCATTTAAAACTTGGATTACAATTTTTTCAAAGCTTACTGCCGAAATCCAGTACTTCTCAATCACTTCGTTAAAACAAGGAAAGATTTGTCCCCTTTAAGCTGAGACCACAGGATTCAGTAGTACGGAGTAGTGAGGTATGGTGGCAACTCTTTTCATCTCTACTTCTTAAAGGTCCATAATCACTGTTTTAAATCGACAAAATGAATTTTTCCTAAAAAATAAATGCTGATAGAAAAAGGAAAAACAACGACTTCAGTGGTTGGATTACAGATATTGTGGGTAAGGCAGGCCACTAAGCTTGGTGATTTAAACAATGAAATCGCAGTGCTTTCTGCAAATTTATGGACAAGAGGGTTAGCCTCTAAAAGCGACCAATCGGGGGCTGATCACTTCTTTTTCTATCCCACTTTTATTACCCAGCGCTCCATTTTGTTGCTCACGTGATCCTGTCATTTACTGATTCCACATTAAAGTTCTAACCACTTGTGGAAATATCAAGGGCTTATGGTGAAGAAGAACGGATAAGGCAGTGACATCCCACAATACACTTTTGGCTAATGGTGCTTAAGGAGCCAGAAGATCTGCGTTGTCAGACAGGAAGTACGCTCTCTTGCTCTACTAGGGAGACAAAGAAGAAGTAGAAGTGGAAGTTTGTCTTGCACAGTTTCGAAACGTATGGAGATGGTATCGAGAGGTTAAAAGCCATAAGCTGTGGTTTTTTTACCTCATCATTTAAGGATTGGGTAAGGGGATGGTTTAAGGATGGAGAAGACATGCTTGTCACGTTCATTACAAATCATGCAATTATCACGTCAATCAGTTTTTTGCGTTTCAACGAAATTAAAGATGCCTTTTGAGCACCTCCTACTCTCCATATGTCGTTCACTTTATCCACTTTCTTATAAGTCCCTTTAAAGTAATTTTAAATAAGCCTATTTTTATAGAAGAAGGACTTACTTTCGTTAAATTCTCATCCGCTCCTCCATGCTACTGAGGTCACGCACGAAGGAGAGCGAACAATAGGGTGGAGGTATTACCTGACTGATTGAATGGGCTCTAATTAGGGAGAAGAAGTGCCCCAGTTAGCACGGCCTTCTAGCACCTCAGCAATGCGAAGAAGTCAACAAATAGGGTAAGTAGGTAAAAATTGACAAAATGCATGCACAACGGTAGTACGTGGTTATCACCAATATTGGTCTAGATGGCTTTTTCAGTCCGTCGCTTGGTTTGTAGGTGGTGCAAGGGGGGGGGTTCAATGTCATTGTTTCAATGACTAATGTGTGAGAGGCCAAGTAAGCGTACCTTCTGCAAAGTGGTCAAATTTAGTCCATGATGTTAAATTATAGGCTTTATTCTATCCAATTACTAGCCACTTTGGGTTTGGATTACTACAAAACGAATCTGGAGGTGACTTCAAGGTGACCTTGGCCTGGAAAGATTCAATTCGCTAGTATTAACGCAGGCGAGCATAGGGCTGGATGACAGGTCTGATGACTAGATGTTCATAGACATGACTTCCAAAGCTGTCAGACTTTTATCCCTTACTAGAAACGATTCTACAGCTGTGAAATGTGTCACTACTGATGAATACGAGTTTTATTATCCCACTTTATTGGGCTGGAGGTCTTTATCCCGTTACCTGTAGGTTCTACGCTTTCCTTTACAAGAACCTTTCATCATTGCACGCTTTTGGTTACACTCACCGTATGTAATCCTAATTAAGGATGTCTGGATGGATTCAAATTCAGCCACCTAAAAATTCTGTCCTGACGGATTAGGGAGACACCGTTTACCAGACTGCCAAAAAGAAAACTTTTCCATTGGGTAGAAACACTACAAATTAATTGATGACGCCCTACAGTTTCATACCAGAAATGCTTCGTAATGGTATTGTTATGTATTTGATAATGGTGCAGTTCGAAGCACTCACAAATGCTGGTTTTAAACTTCGTGGTCATTTCAGTGACCACGGCTATTGCCTTTACTATTGTTATGAAGCCAGACGGGTACAGACACACACACACACACAAAGATGGAAGGAGATGTGTCAAAGACAACAGTTCAAAGGTCAACTCTCTGCCTTTAGTCAGCAGTGTATGGCTGCAGATTTTTGAGGGAACAGGTAGATGGAGAGGTAAGTGAATGATAGAGTGATCAACTGACTACTCAATGTGTAACCACTGAGAAACTTGCGGTTGTGAGCTTTCAGAGGCCACTGTAGAAAGTAGAGGTAAAATACCATCATTTATTATTGAGGCCTTCTTCATTGTGGTTGCATTCTGTGCATTGGAGCCGAGGCAGCAGGATCCGATAGCTCGCACCCTTCTGGAG
>CABFON010000252.1:0-12215 GCA_900683695.1 Echinococcus oligarthrus
AAGTGGCGGAGGGACCCGGCATAGAGCATCTTGAGGTTAGATGAACTGCCTGAAAAAGAAAGCGTTAACCAGTCTTTAGCCATCAGAATACGAGAAAAATGTCGATAGCTTTGTCAGTGGGTTTTGACTGCGGACGCGATTTGAAAAGCATTATTAGGGAGTAGGATGGGGTTCATTAATTTCTAACAAAACTTTGAGGACGAAGATATAGCTTTGTCATCTATTCACCACTATCAATACATTTCAAAGCAAACAGAAATTTCAGCAACCAGAGCAAGAGTGATCCACGTCCATGTGACGCAGTCCTCCCACATTTTATGAGTTGGCGTCCAAAATTTTCATTGATCAGAAACTTGAATTAGGACGTAAACTCAGCATGTAGAGATAGGAGCGTTAAAGTTAACGCATATTCGAAACTCAACGATAAATACCAGTTATTACCTTATTTTTCAACGTAAATTCACCTGATCTGAGGCAGTACCAAATTCAGGAAATAAACCAAAAAAAGAACCAAGATATGAGCAAGGTTGCCGTGGGCATACCTCTTGGACTTGAGAAAATAAGGCAGTACGGATAAGATACGCGGCCGTCATCATGATGAAATTCATAGCTGACCAAGATATATCGCGGCTCACTTTGGCACAGTTCATTAGGCAGATCATCAAAACTGAGATCCTGAGAAAAAATGACAGAAATTCAGGCATTACATCTATTTCCTGCTCGATTTCGACTGCCCTCGATGTTACATTAATTTTGTCTAGCGGAAAGTATCAACTAGAATGGCGAATTACTTATGATTGCACACGACCCCTTGGTTTTTCTAAATTTGAACGATCGGTACTTTTTGGTCAGCTCTTCAGGAATCGACGCAAGTGTCGTAGTCTAAGGGATGATTTTTAAGGTTGATTTACCATTGTTAGTAGAAGTAATGGGAAGGCGAATTCAAGGAACAACCGATTAACCTGGATCTTGAATCCGCGACGGGATCTCGGGTGGTTAAAACACGTTACTGTATTTGATGGACAGAACAGAGTAAAATAAGTCTTTTTCCCGACAATTACAGGTCTTTGCATTTTTAATAAGGAGTTAAAGGGTTGTTGTGGGGTTTTCGCCATTTCTTGGAGTGACGGCCAATTTTGTACGTGAGACTGCGAACTTATGTTCTCCGAGCATCACTTCCATTGCCGAATAAAGTGAAACAAAAAGTATTTGAAAGATTAGGTTGGGTTTCCGGTGTTAAATCAAGTTGGTAGTTTCTGTGGCTGCTCGCAGCAAATACTTGATGATTCTTGCAAAAAAATACAATCGTCCACTCATTGCACAAGCAAATTGAAAAACTTGACAGGTAATCTGCGACTCACCCAAGTCAATGTCTTTACTTCTAAGCTTACAGGAACTTGTAATACTACAAGCACAGTAGTAATGCAGCGCCCTGAGGTTTCCTTGAAATCGAAAGAAGGCAGAATATCCATGTTGGTCCTATGGAAGAACTGGAACAACTGTCATAGCCCATAGACCACCCTATTCAGCAAATGCACGAGGAGAGAGCACCGAAGTGGCCACGTTGCCAAATCTGAGAGGCAAAAACCGACGTATTACATTACATCTGTAATACGCGTGTGGCTCTTTCAGTTTTTTTTCCTTCGTTTCTGCTTGCATGTCAGTGGGGCAAGCAAATTGGTTAGAAGGGGATATTTTTATTTATAGAAAATCATATTTGTGGAAAAGGGCAGATTTCGTCTTCTCCTCAACAGTCAGTGGTGTCTGTTCAGTCACGAGGTTGACCTATACTGACTGCTTCCCCCCTAGAAGGTACATTCAAACAACGCGTCTTGAATGACCTTCCCTCATTTTTAAATACTGTTTTCAATACTCCTTCTCGTGAATGGTAACCACGTGTTCATTTTCCAGTCGTCTCCCTTCTCCCATTAGAAATGTAAACTCTATTTTCGTATCCGAGCGGGCAAACGATTTTGTACGGACTCATTTTGTTGTGGTAATTATTCGAGTACGGAGTTGTGCGTTGTAGACCAAGTGGTTCGCTGGTGAGATTATTTTCCTCACTCAGACTTACTCCTTGATCCAAGGACGATGGAATTTGCGATGCAATCTAGCTGGCGGAACAGGCATGTATGGCTGTACTAGGTCCCATGCTCAGTTTGACCCTAGGCTGACTGCTTGTTACAACATCTCTTCTGACTAATATATGACAGGCCTAGGGTTCTCGTGCAGTGGTGGAAATTTGTCTCGTCCCTTTTTGCAGTCACAGTATGTACCCTTTCGCATTGTTGGTTGCAAGTTCGGGGTTAGGGAAGAAAATATCGGATGGCACTCTCTTTAACCATCTGTGAGTATTTTGAGCGCTGACGAGCAGGTCGATGTATGGGCTTTGGCCCTACATACAAGAAAACACCGCCCAATGCAAAAAGGTCAATCTTGTAGTTGTATAACCTTAGTGGGAGCCTTCAGCAGTTCAATCAGAGTACGAGTAGTCCTTTCCACCTGTTCGTTACCCAAAGGTAGTACATAATTGAAGAAAAAGATGTCTTTTGAAGTTAACGCCTTGACTGCTATGCACCGTTTCAGGAAATTTGTGCAGACGAATCACGTAAATGGTGTGAGCAAAAGTAAATGTTGCAGCGCTTTGTGTCTGCATATATTCTATCTCGTCTAATTCCGTCAAGTAGTCCACTGTAGTTAGGGTAGGTCCATTTTCTCTCTTCGTAATCGGTAGAGGACCCAAAATCGCAATAGACGTAGACGAAATAACCCGCCAGTTAAATATAAAGTTATGCGAAATATAGAATTGCTACAGTGTCCTTTTTCGGTGAGTGTATTTTACGGCATACCCTTTATCTCCTCAGTGCTTAAGAACCACCCATGGATTAGGTGCAGTAGTTATCAGAATTCACTGTAGACAAGAAAACGTTTGGACTCTACACGACTGATGCATCCGGACGATTTCACTGTACTTGAGATTTTGTCCCAGTCCCATACTGCTGAAGGCTAGACGAGGCTCTTCATTAGGTAATTTTCGTATGCAGATAGCTATTCTTAAGAATGTTCGCTTTAAAGGAGAAAAATTTAATAAAAGATGGCTCTGAATGCAGTGTCCGGGAGGTAGTATATTGTATTATTTCTTATCTGCTACTTTGTTAGGCCTTTAGCAACGACTGGTCATTTAATTAGATTCCATTCACTTAGTGAAGACAAGAGGGAAGTTTTATTCATTCACTTTATTAGCCGTTTTTGCATGAGTATTATACCACCATACCGATCATGAGTTTGAGATAGTTACGAAAATTATGCACCACTTAACTTCTACTTGGGGTGTTCATAGAACTAACTATGGAAATGAGGACATTTAATTTTGGATCTAGACTGACTTACCGCTGCCACCAGTGCTGAGCTTTTAGTCTTTTCTGGATCCTCATATGCCATAACATAACATAACATGATCAGAGGACCATCTCCCAGGGTGAAACCCCAGTCTGTGGGAGGTGAAGAGTCCGCGCAGTCAATACTATTCTTTGCCAATATATCAGAAAACCTGGCACATAATAAGTGTTTACATTGATATATCAACTACTGGAAAGAAGACTTATTGTATTCATATTCTTCTATGGATTAAGGGAAGAGACGAAGTGTGTTAAAATTAAAAATTGCAGAGGTCTTATCAATATATAATACCTCTTGTTTTCGTTTAGCTCACACTTTATAAAACAGTGAATGTTAGATAATTTTGTAAATCTATGAGCTTGATCTCTTTCTTAAAGGAAGAGATTTTAATTCATCACAAATTGTGATTGATTTTAAGCAATATGCTCTACTACCCACTGGTCAGTTTTCGACACATTAAAAGGAGTGTTCTCGATGGAAATAACAATCTCAATAGCTAAAACATCTTTGATAGTAGCCCAAAAATAAAAGGTATAACGCTGAAGTGCGTGATTCAAATATGAGTATTGGAAATATAATATCTCTCCGGTCAGTCTGTCTCAAATGATTTCATTACTGCTGCGCTCTTGCGAAACAACCCACACTACAATTACTCAAAAGGAATCCTAAACTTTTATTATAGTCCCTGTTTCCTGAAGTGTGATGTTGATTTCAAAATCCGAGACAAGGCTTCTCGACACTTTGGTTATTTTAAATTATTGCCCTCAAAATTGTTTCAAAGTTCTGGTCGTCAGAGGAGCTTATTCAAATGCCAGCAATGCCTGTTTTGTGCTTATTCTACCAAACTTGATAAAAGAGTAAAAGATTGGGTGAGCTTATTAGTTTAGCACATTATCTTGACAAATATGTGCCTTGATAACAGCTTCTTGATATGGACTAGGTTTTCTCCTATCATAGAACTATTTGTATATGTGCAACTGCAAAAATTATAAATTTTAATAAATTATTGCAAATACTTTTTACTTAGGCTTGTATTTAATTGTGCATGCAATTTCCTTCACTTTTGTTTTATCTGATCAATTTGCATCTCATATTGTGTCACTAGCGGTAGTATAAAAGGGGTTGAGTCTGGTTGTACCAAACAAGTGAAAATGGAGCTCTCTGACGATGAAATCTTCGAGGAGGTCGGGAAAATATTGGAACCCTTGATGTTAAAGATTGATGATTATGTAAATATAAGAGACAAAATTATTGATGCAATGGTACGCGGGCTCAAGTTGAAAACAAGGGAAACTTCGTCTATTAAAATGTTCCCTTCATTTGTCACTCGATTTCCAAGTGGAGGAGGTTAGCCTTTTTTGTCTTACATTGTGTTTAGAAAAGGGACAGTTTCTTGCTTTGGACCTTGGTGGTACCAACTATCGCGTACTCCTTGTAACGCTTGCTGGCGATGGTCAACATCCCAAGATTGATGAACGAACATATGCTATTCCGCAAAAGAAGATGCTTGGTACGAGCAAAGAGGTAGGTGTTTTTGTGATTTTGTCAGGCTTTAGCTCTTCGGATATATTGCTTCGACACTCCAAAATTTCCTCAAACGTTACGGACTTGAGGATAAGAGTCTTCCCCTAGGTTTTACTTTTTCTTTCCCCTGCGAACAACACGCTATCGACAAATCTATTCTCGTTAGATGGACGAAAGGCTTTAATGTTATTGATGCTATCCACTCAGATGTGGCCAAATTGCTCCAAACAGCCACGGACGAAATTGTAATTTCCACTACTTTCGACTGATTGCGCCATTATTGCACCTCATGTACCAAAAATATTTTATTGCTTTAGGGCCTTAAAGTAAGATGTGTTGCGGTTGTGAACGATACTGTTGGAACGTTAGCTTCATGTGCTCTGGAGGATCCCCGATGTGCTATCGGTTTGATTGTCGGTAAGCTAAAATAACCTTATTTTTAATATTACGAAGCATCAATTAACACCTATCTCTTTCTGTGACAGGAACTGGCACAAATGCTGCTTACATCGAGAAGATTGAGGCCGTTGAGTTTATGAAGAAAATGGAAAGTGTAAACCCAGTTCAACGCTTTAAGACGGAGGACAGTGTCATAATCAATCTTGAGTGGGGAGCATTTGGGGAAAAGGGTGAACTTCAGCCCTATCTCACCGACTTTGATCTCGAGTTAGATCATGAAAGTCTTCATCCTGGAAAGCAAATGTATGCTTCTACAAAAGCTATTCTCCATTTTATCAAACTGACATGCTCTAACCTATCACTTTTCCGCTTTCAGATTTGAAAAGATGGTTTCAGGCATGTATCTGGGTGAACTTGTCCGAATTGTTCTGATGCACCTTGTGAAAAGGCGACTTTTGTTCAGAGGCGAGATGCCTGATCAATTGCTGCACCAAGGCGGTTTTCTCACTAAAATGATCACTGAAACTGAGCGGTGAGTGCAGATGAGTTAATCACATTAATTAGAATTTTGTGACAAATTGATAAACTTATTTATTCTTTTTAGTGATCCACCCCATCTGTTCTATAGCACCCATTCCGTTTTGACAGAGGACCTAAAATTACCCATTGTGGATCCAATTGATGATCGTGTGGTCCGTCTGGCATGTGAATGCATCTCGAAAAGGGCCGCTTACCTTGCTGGAGCCGGTGATTTTTCAAAACTTTGATATTTTGACTTTGGTATATATACTTGAAAGAGTAATCCGTGTCATTATCTACATCTCTAGGTATTGCGGCACTGATGCATAAATTAAATCGTCCTCAGGTTACCGTTGGCATTGACGGATCATTGTACAAATTCCATCCAAGATTCAGAGAACGCATGACAGATATTATTGATAAATTGAAGCCGGACTTCGTGAAGGTAAGTGTTAAAAGCATTTTACCTGGGCCTTGCATTTAGATGGCATCATGTGCTCCCTAATTAAGTATAAGTAAATAGTATGTATTCGAAAAGTTTCAGTGCCCTCTAGAAATGTACTGTTTCCTTTTGCTCGCGCGTCACGTAAGCAGTATTCTAATTGGCCAGCGAAAAGCAGAAATGCGCGAACAGGAAGGCTAAGGCATGCGCCATTTCTGAGGATTTTTCAATCAAACTTACAAGTATCCTTTTCCCTTCCCTATTTCTTGCTTTCAGTTCCGATTAAGGCTCTCTGAGGATGGCAGTGGAAAGGGTGCCGCCGCAATTGCAGCTGCAGCCACAAGGCCCTTGAACTCATAGTGGCATGTGAACCTTTTTTGAACAAAGAAGAGGTGACATCTCCTATTAGAGCCCCTGTAGAATCGCTGCATTCACTGACTTACATTTCCCTATCCTCCTACCTCCTTATCTTCGCTATTATCTTTTTTACTGTGAATACTTCTATGTCATGTATCTTTCAGCCGTATCCCATAGCAATTGTAAGAGATATGGTGCGTATTAGGCCTTTAGAACTGTGAGTTATGATTGTTTTCAACTGGAATGTACCTCAAATACATCGTGATATCTGCCATACTCCAGGTGTGTTCTTGATCTTGAAAACTCGCTTTGGAATTAGTTGGGGGATTTCCTAACTAAAGTAATTTCATCTTTGGTCTTTTTACTCAGTGCTGGGGTATTATTGCTTGCTCCATTTGAAAGTATATTTCGCAGCAATATTTTACGTAGTTAAAAACTATCGCTAGAGCACCATGGACTGCTTTACACTCTACTTGATTGAGGTGGACCGATTTGTGGAGGTTATACGAAGCTCCCTTTAGCCGATGATAGGGGTAAGGTTTTAAGGAAATGAGCAAAACGTTTGAACCACAAATGACCTGAGATTTTTGCACTCGTGCTTTTTACTGAACTTTTAATAATCAGTTTTGGCTCGAGAATTCTACAAATACCCAATTCGTTGCCTATTGCTGATGCCCCTCATTATTTATCAGTGGTAAGTTTGCCCAAGTTTGATAAAGACTTAGTTTCTAAGGCCTTACACTTCATTAGTCCTTATACTTGACCAAAGTTATTACAGGGATACATGTTGCCAAGATTAGAAGGAACCTAGCCTGTGCTGAGAAGTTCAGAGAGCACATTAGAAAGGGATATAAATTAGATTCTTTACGTTAAATCACGACCGCTGAATGCATCGTCGTTGCTGCTCAAAAGGACAAAAACGGGAGGAGCTAACTAATGATAGACTAGGCACATGACAGCTATAAATCCTCAGCCACATTCGTTTTACGTCCAAGGTGTGAGGGAGTTTTTCCTCGTCTACAAGAGATGGATATTTTCTAGCCAATGGTGTCCGCCTTAAGTAAGATAACAAAAGAATTTGGAACCTCAGTAGTATTAATGGCATTTGCATGTCCAAGCTTAGATGAAATTCCCAAAAAATGAAACCCAGCCAATTAATTTACCTAACAGTAAAGTATTGACTTCGAAACCCAATAGAATTGATATTCTAATACTTATTCTAGATCAGTGGAATAATTCACCCAAAAAGTACTAGTACTTCGTTCCAGAAAACCTAATATGGATAAAAATTCTCTGATTTCATTCGTTTTTCCTTCCTCGTTTTAAATTGTGGAAATTTTAGCAAGAGGCATTGTATATATTGCTGAAATAGTTATGACCTAATCAGACGGTGAAGTGGGAGCTAACTTGCCTCAGAAATAGTCAGTTGGTAAGGTATTGACGATGTTATGCAGTCGGAAACCAACTGTACCAGTTGATGTACCCTAAATAGTTCTACAGAATCATAGATATGGATGTTTGTTAGGATAGCTTAGGTTCACATTTACGTGTATTCTAGAGGTTAAACTTAGTCCTTCTTTGGAATTGAGATTGAAGCCTGGAACAGTTTAAACCAATTCATATCTGGAATCTTAGTTTTACCTGTGATAAGGGGTGGAGAGCTAAATATTAATGTGAGCAGGTTGTCACCGCCGTCTGACCACATCAGAGCGGGCGCGTCCATGCATACCGACGAGAAAGAGCCAAGTAAATACACTATGTGATTAATCGTAGCTTCTCACCTACAATCCCAAGTTATTGCTTGCTGTTGTTGAAACCTACTATTGTCCAGTGAAGTCGAACTTGAACATTTGTTCTTAACTTAGTTTTGCAAGTTTAAAGGCTATTCTTAACAAACCGTTTCTAGGGCAGATCTTGGTATCATGGAATAGCATCTCATCCATTCATGTTATTTTTTGCTGACAAAAAGGTAAGTGCAAAGGTGTGACTTCGTTGAACTGGTTGAGCTTAAACCTAAACCAGAATGACAAGTTGTTAAGCCATGACACCAAATCCCGGGTCAATCTCATGACCTGAGATGAGTAGGCGTGTCACGGTCTCATGGACTTGTTTTCCAATATTTTAATCAAATTATTTTAACAACAATAGGCGTATAGATCCACATCCATGCAGTACTGTTAATTTAAGGGAGTTGAAAATCTGTATGTCAGACGATTTTTGTTTTGGTTTCGTTGGCACATAAGGCCCTTGGGCCGCACCAGTAGTCCGCCAGCCCTTCCGTACGTTGGCAATGCCAATTCACCCCAATATTGTGCTTTTTTGACTTTAAGAAAGTCTCAAGGAGTGGCCTAAAGTCACTTCAAGGAATAGCTCCACCCCACCAAACGTGTGATTTCCAACCATATTTGGTCATTGACAGATCCAAATCTGATTACACCATTGGGATAATGGGGACAAGGCAGTGTAGTAGTAACTGGTATTTCTTCCTCTGCAGTTTACTTTTGGCACCGTATACCAATGATAATCAAATTGTAAAAAAAATGTCGTCTCTGTTCAAATATCCACTCCACTGAAATAAAAAAAATTGGACCCTTTTGTAGGCCTCACTCTTAACACTCGTTTTAATCCACGCAGAATTCTGTTTCGTTTACATATCAGGCTGCCAGTTTACGGTTACTCAGTGTTAAATATCTTCGTTGAAATTGAAAGCATACCTACAAATGTTTGGGACACTTTTCCAATCCCACAAACTGCACGATTCTATGCACCACAATCGGCGCCCGTCCAAAATTACTGACGTCACAAACATTCCTAACGGCAGTGTAGCCTATGGGTAAACTCCAAATGGTGATTCACGAATAAGTCATCAATGAATCATCTTTGAAATTCACTCCTCCACTATAATACGGCATCTAGAAGGCTGAAGTGGTCTTTGGACGGAATAAATTTTGTGGTTAAATAGTACTTATGAAGAGGTATTACAAAGTTTATGTTTGCTGCATCTCCAGTGTGGATACTTTGTGTCTGTGAGATGATTTGTAAGATTAAATGAATCAAAATAACTTCCGCCAGCACGACAATGCTGAATGGGGATTTCACCCGCTATGAGGGGCAATCTGAGTCACTAGCCGCGTCAGAGGTGCACATACGGACTGGTTGGATTTGTTGATTTTTTACTTCACCAAAGTTGTAAGCCAACCTGCTTCATCCAGGCGATTATGCTAAAACAACTAATGAAGCATAAGCAACCAATCCTTTTGCAGAGTTCAAGGCGGCGGCATCACTTTCTGTCTATCAAATTACTCAACAGTAAGTCACTAAAGCTCCTGAGGGAGCTTTAGTGTTCTTTGAAGTGCAAAGCAATACCTGCTTGCAGTGCCCCGAGATTTCCCTGAGGATGAGAGAAGTCATAATGCTACAAGAAGGCTAGACGACTACTGGCATGGCCCGGAGGCCATGCAGCCAAATAGAAGTACAAAGGCGGAGCCTTAGGCTCCCGTGTAATAAAAACGACATCAAAAAATCGTCTAAATAGAACTTGATAGCAAAAATTTGCAGAAATAAAAGGAAAAATGTAGCATTTGGCTAATTTTTGAAAAGAAATACGTATATTATTTTCAGCAGTTAATCGATACTGGCCATTAATAAAATCAACCTTAAGGATGAAATTACTGCTTATAAGTGACAAATGTTAACAATCCGAATTCATATTAGCTTAGAGATATAAGTTCAACTAATTTTTAGGAAATTATTACATGTTTTAATTGTTGGAAATCTTGGGAATCCTTTGACTGCCATCTTAGAAATCGAAACACAATTCATTCCAAATCGCATAAAAAACTTCTTGTCCAATTTACTACACCTTAACCAGTTAGGTCTACCTATCCACACAGGTTGTCAAGCTTCCTGGACCTCTAACCTTCCAGTCCTTCTTTGTTGATTAGCTTATGCCGACTTAAGGGACGACTAAAGAAGTTGTATTAGTTCCAGCTTTAAACGTGCCTCCTCGGAATAAACCCAAATCTCTTTATTTGATCCTGGATATCAAATTAAATAGTATGATCCAGATAGCTTCATCCAGGAAGATTGTGAAAGCTTCGCTCACTTTGTCAAAATCCCCAATTTCATACTCAGCGAGAGGGCAAATAACAAATTAAAGCGATACCGGATGAGGGCGTACATTCTTGTGTTGGTAAAATACGCGCAAAAAATAGAGAACTGATACCGCCTTAATGTTCTTAGTAGCCGAAAGTAATCCAGACGGACACGTGGGCAGCATTGAAATGAGGATGGAAGAGAGGAGTGGATGCCGAACCTTAGATTACTTGCAATCTTAAATG
This sequence comes from Echinococcus oligarthrus, assembly GCA_900683695.1. NCBI lineage: Eukaryota > Metazoa > Platyhelminthes > Cestoda > Cyclophyllidea > Taeniidae > Echinococcus > Echinococcus oligarthrus. The sequence goes on from CABFON010000252.1 coordinate 10,981, forward strand.
CCTCTACCTGTGGACAAGCAAACCTTCACTTAGCGATTAGTAAATAAAATCTACCCATCATAGAACATCTCCCAAATGTGAGTGGATTGGGAATGCGGATATTATCTACAGAATTATCAGAATTGATGGTATGCATTACCGATATTGTACCAGGTAGATATTCGGCTAGACGACGATGCACAGATAGTCTTTATACATAGCTATAAGGTGGTTTTCCAAACACCGACTTCGTTGTGAGGACCGAATTAGAAGAGTGATTAAGGGGTGCAGGGCTATGCAACCAAAGGCACTTTCTCCATTTACACATCTAACCCCAGAGGTCACGATTTCCAATTCGGTGCTCTGGCGCTCCGTCCCTGCCTACGAGTCTCTCAGTCTTATGCCTATTAACAACAAAGCCGCTTCCAGACTGGCACGACTTATCATTTCTGCAAGAGTGTCTCCAAATGCCACACCATCCTGTTTACACTGTTCACCTTTTGTCACACCTTTATGTCAACATGCAGTGAAACGAGGCCCATAAGAGCAGTGTCATCACAATTTTTAAATAAGTAGGCAATCCTGACCTTTTTACACACAAAGTCTTATGCAGTCTTCTCTGTTTTATCTGTTGGTTACCAAAGACTGAAATGTGATCATAAACTCACCCCCAACTGATGTTGCATGTGCCAACAGATTTCCGTAGTGCTCCAATTCCTCCCTAAAGTTGAAGGAAGACATAATATTTAAGTAGAATATGTACTGATGATATGCAGAATGACAGGGTGGGGGCTTCTGGCATGCCCTGTAGCTATTCTGTCCAGCAAATGTAAAATCGCGGCGCCTTAGGTGGTCGTGAGGCCGAAATGAGGAGTAAAACAGGCAGCCAAATAAGTACAGTTTAAATCTGTTAAATTGCATAATTTCTCATTGCAACAGCAATGGTGATAATGGTGAAAAGTGATGCCATGAGCCATTGCACATGTGCAGCATTTCTACTTCAAGGCAGAGAACCATTTTGTGGCCTCCATTGGCTCGGGCCACCATCATAACATGCAGTCGATAGAAGCGGTTGATTTATGACGTTGGCTCAGTTTTTGTTTTTTCGCATAGCTTATTCCAAAACCCAATAGAGGATAACTGCGTAGCAGCGAATTTAGTCCATTTTTAGTCTCTCAGGTGGGTACACGAACGAAGGAAGACATAATATTTAAGTAGAATATGTACTGATGATATGCAGAATGACAGGGTGGGGG
>CABFON010000253.1:0-12212 GCA_900683695.1 Echinococcus oligarthrus
GGTCTGGAGTAAGTGCCACTTCGTGGTGGGAAATGCAAGCTGCGTGTTGAAGGTTTCAAACGCGGGGATGATGTAGGCCACCCTCTCTATTTTGTTCACCTGAAGATAAAACGAAGCCATTTCCATCAAAATGTTCCACTTTTAACAGCAAAGGCAAGGAATGTTTTGTATTGCAAATGAGTGTATATATTTTGGCTTATAAATCCGGAGGTTTATTCACGCCCTTTTCACGCTAGGAGAGAATATAAATGAAGGAGTTGTTTTTACTTAGGAGCGATACAATAGCAAGCTGAAATGTGTGCTCCTGTCTTCCGGAAAACTGAAAGCTACGCTGTTGTCATACAATTTGCCTTACCGGAAATAACCGAAATTGGGTTGTATGAAGGCTGTTCCAAATGCAACAACAGTTTCTTGCACACTAAACAAAGCGATTTTGTCGAATTTACTAGATTTGGATCGCATATTTTTTTAAACATTAATTTAATAAGCCTCAATGGGCTCGAATACCAAACGCAAGATTATCAATCATAATGCATTTAAAAGGAAACCAGTACTTGAAGAAGTCTTTCAGTTGTGTCTGAAGTTATAGAAAAACTGGCAAAATTCACTCCTGGTCAAACAATCGTTTAAATGTCCAATGCTCTTTACACTGTGCAAGGAATACAAAAATTGAGCAGTTTGCTGATTTAACCGCATACTGGTTAAGGTCTATGCTGCTTGCCCTTTTAAGCAATTCGCACATTTTTACAAAAAAGTCCGAAAAAGTCAATCAAGCAAACGTATGGGATTGTCAGTATAGCACGACCTTTGCTAAACTTAGATAAATGACGCAAATAATTACCAAAATAGCATATGGTGCAGGCAAAAATAGCGTATCAATTTACTTTTTATTATGAATGCATATATGGGAAAACAAAACACAATGCAATTGAAGTCAATCAGTGCCTTTATGCGATTTGAGGCTCACAAGTCCTTCAAGGCGAACTGACAAGAAGTTAAGAACTGGGTTATTCGTGGGTTATAAGCGAACATCACAAAAAGTTCATGAAATCACCTAATTACAGTTGCATGCATAAAGAAATATTACTAGAGAGCCGAGTTTTGCCTGTTGTAAAAACTGATTAAGCATATTGGAAAAGCCGGCTAAGAAAACATAAGGTCTCACGTATCTAGGCAAGATCTACCATCTTTTGTGTGGAATTTCGGAAAGTTATGTTTAAAGCACATTAGTTTTCCAAGAATGCATCAGGCGATACACAAAGATAAAAATTGGCTCTGTTCCATTACCATCGCTTTAAATGGGTAGCATCATCTCACTGCTTTAAAGGTTAGAATTTACGTATTAAATGTGAATCAAATCAGCATTCTTCAATTATATTCAGAAAATGTCGCTTAAATCCAGGTGCCTTTAAGTTATGAATTTCCAAACAAGCGAAAACATACAGATGCTAGTGTGCGTTGGAAGTAGGTGTGGAGATGAGGTTTCGGAACGAAGTCAAAGTCAACAATGAAAATATACGCTGTGTTAGCGTATTTTATGGCCGTATTTCGAAGCGCATTTATTGGATAATAGCTCTAAAAATGCAATAAAAGGTTCTGTATAAAATGGGAAACAGGTAGCTGTTGACAGACGGAAAGAAAGTAGCACTTACGCCCTCCTGAAATACCAAGTGTATGTCAATATTTCCTCGTGAATTAAAAAACACCGAAGAATCAAGGTACTCCGTCATTATTTCTACTTCTCTATCGGTGATGTAAACAGCCAGACTCATTGGACCGTCCCAATTAGCCGCAATTTCTTCGAGGCGATGAAGTCTATAAAACACACAAAAGATGCTATAATCTTCACAAAATTACAGAATCACTAGAATGACATTAAGTTTGAAGTCCGAATAAATGATGCCAATAAGCGTCAAGCCCACAGGTTCAAAAAGTGAGGCTCGAGTTTAGGTCAAATATTGACTCTACCCTACTAGTTATGAGCCACATTATAAAGTTATCAAATGTAACGGTAATATCTAGATGAAAACCAGCTACGACGATATAATATGCAAATGAGATAATTAATTGGTGACTGAAAAGGAGAAAGCTTCGAATTTTTCATGAAATTGTGAGTAAATGAAGCATAACTACCTATCCATTGTGAACTGGCTCACTAGTGTCACATTTGCAGTGGTGTTTGAACTAAGCCCGTAAAAGTAGGGAAACACACGTCTCTGGAGTTGGATTTCCATATGGAGAAGTGAACACGCTTTCACTGTGCCTTGTTGACGGTTCTGCTTATCCTCTTTGGTCTTTGTAGGTAACTTTAATGCAATGTAATCATGAGATAGTAAATTGTGCTTTGAAAACTGGTAAAGCTGGTAATACTACTTTAAAATGGGTGTTTAGTTGCCATTTCTACCAGTTTTTCTTGCTCTTTGCTCGATTCTTTTTGTTGTGGTAGAACGATGCCCTGCGGCATTACATATTTCAAACATTAATTCAAAACATCTCTTTAAAGTACATTGAATAATTCAGAATTTAACCATCCGCCTCCAGCCCCCATTGTATCTTATAAAATTCGAATAACATACTTACATGCAAGCCTCCGGATTCTCTAAATAAGTTTCCATCCAAATTAGATAGGCGGTCCAATGTCAACGCGAATTGTAGCCGAAAATATGTAGCTAAATTATTGAACCAAGTTCATATGGAAGCTCCATCTTCAGAAAAGAGCAGAATAATACCAACTGACATCGACTAAATTTTGTTGGAATACTATGATTACTCTACCATTTCTACCAATTCAATTTAACCATAGTCGATTTAAAGAAGTCGTGACATTTGTGTAAATGCCTACGTGAGTCCACGCTGAATGGATAGGATCCACTGGTTCCAAAATTTATTTTTGATGAAATTTTCAATGGACTGTTCCAATGTAAAATCCGCAGTCCATCCCACTCTAATCTATTAAAGCAATTTATTGAAACATGAGTGCTTGCCGGAATCCTCCTGCCCTGCCGGTAAATAGGCAATGCGAATAATTAGCGTTGTCCCCGAGCTGCAAATTCCAAGCACAGGGGAGTTGATGAACTCGAGTACTATTGAAGTAGAGGGCTGAGTTAACAACATCCTAAAGGCAAAGAAAGGAACAATGAAATCGTCATAACAGTGCAACATACTTCACTCAGTGTAAAATTCGTTCCAAAAACTTTACCCTGATGCTTTCGTCCTCTTATTTGTTCCATTTTCTAGAATATGCTGGTGTCACTAAAGTTGGCTAAAGTACACGATTTTATTTGGAGATTACTGGTGAATATACAAATGATTATGTTAATTTTAGGGTTCAAGATAATAATATACTTTAAATGAATGCTTGGGTTTTACCCCAAAGGCTGGATTTCGATTTACTTTCATTAAAAATGACTTCATTTTAGTAACATATATTGATGTGAAAGGATATTATTAATGATTGTGACGTATTTAAAGTTATTAAGAGAAATAATAAACTATTTTATTTAGCAAAAGCGATATGAGGACAAACCTGGTCAGCCAAGGATGTGTAGGACATATTTTTCAGCAATTTTTGCGCCACACTTTTCCAATGCCAATTCCAACCGACTCCTCGCATCTTTTGCAGATCCATTAGCACTACTCCTGTATTATATCCTCGACCCTAAATGAAACTCGATTAATTTATCCCGAAACTTATTGTAAATACACGCGCATTGACTTCACTATTCATAAAATTTCATTATTTCAAATTATTTACAAATTACTACGGATGTCAAATATAGAACTCACCAAGGCCGGCCAGGAAGTAGTACCATGCCCCTTAAGGTACCAGTCACTCTGGTTCTCAATGAGACCAATTATCTTTAGACATGAGTTATTGAGATGGTTAGAATGTTTGATGGCCGCAAATAAGTAGCTCACTCTTAACAAAACAATATAGCTTTATCAGCTATAATTCCTCAACGAGTGAAATTTCTGTAGAGAACCCATAGGCTTAATACAAATAAAAAGAACCCAAGTGTAACTTGGGTTCTTTAATCACCTCTATAAAGTCCCATTATTCGAGTAATAATTAATTTTATCACAATATTTGAGGATGTACCTCTTCCTTTTCGAATGTTCTGGCCGATTTCCAGAGGCTGATAAGATTGCCTTCTACCAATGTATCCAGGTCCAATAAAATAACCTCAAATTGAAAAATAAAACCTAATGTGATGAACATAAAAGTGCTACATAAACCCTAATATATACATTCTAAGTTCGATGGCATAACATAGTGCTTTCACCCAAAAAACTCACTCTTTTAATCTCGCAGGGTAGTATATCCGATATAACAAGCTTCACAAGTCCATAATCACCTGAATAATGTGCATTGGGAATCCAATTTACGAGGCTCTAAAGGTAAAATATTACGATTCAGTTTGGTCAAGACAATCGGGAATAAAGGAATAATGAAATAGAAATGGTCATTTTTCCTCTATTTCATCCGAGTCACTCTAAGCTATTTCTCTACGAGTCCTGACCTCGTGGAACAAGTTTTCTCCAGAAAACACCTATGTATACCAAAAATACTTGCTTTTGTTCTCTGTGCATTTGATCAGAATGGGACATCAACTAATGTGATGCATTTTTCAAAGTGAAAAGGTGTAAATTTAGGAGCCTAATAGTTGATTTAAAAGCGAAGTGTTAGATAACATTGTGGGTTCATCACCTATAAAGTTGCAGTGAGGATTAAGTAAAAAGCCTGATTTGATTCGACAAATCAGCAAATGTATTGCAGATTTGCAAATAAATCTGATACACCTAACAAATTCACCAACTATAACTTTCTTGTGGTAAGAAATGCACATCAAATGAATACGAAATCGAATATGAATAATGCGTAAATGCAAATTTAATTGCCCCCAAAACCTATTAAAGTGGAAATAAACTAGGTAATCAAAAACGCTACCAAGAAATTTGCGGCGCTGTAAAAGTGTACTTTTACTAACGCCGAAATCCTCCAGGTTTCGAAGAGAACAGAAAGACTCTTGCAAGCATTTGCACTGCATATAATATGGAAGCGAAATTTCGGCAGAAGCTCCTTGCAGTGCCGCTTGAAAAGACGATGATAAAGTATGCTTTTTACAAGCACTGGCACTTTTTGTGTTGCGCTCCCTCCGCCTACAACTAAGGCGACGTCAATTACTGTCACAGAGGCATTTTCTTTGCCACTGCCGTACTTTTCATCCTGTATGAATGAAAAAAGTCAGTCAGCCATCCAAACGTCCTGCATGTGCCAGGAAATAGCGATTTGCTTATTGACGAAATTTCGTAATGTAGCTGCAGTTGTCTAATCCTCCAATCAAAAAAAGAATTCGCAAAACTATTTGGCATGCTATTTTGTGAAGTTATTCAGTAAAGCTATCTCGTAACTCCTATGCATACATTTATACTGAGGAAAGTGGTATCTAACTCTTAATCAACCACAGGAAATGTGCGAGGTCAACGTAATGTACATAAAACAGAGTCTTCCCCAAAACTAAAGTTAAAAAAAGATCAATTTTCAATGACATCTGAGATGCCATAATGATTTGATGAAAGTAAACAACTTTACACCTTAGATTTAAGGTTGCGTTCACAAGATGTTCAAAGAATTCTCCTCAATTTAGTGCTGCACATTTATACAAATTCTTGTGTGCTTTAACAATATTTGTAATTTACTGCAGAAGTAATCACATGCACAACTCGCCAAAAATTTATTCTACTTAGCTTTTTATGTCTCAAATAATGGAGAAGACAATAAAGAATAAAGCAGCAAATTTCATCAAAACAAGCAATTACAGATCTAATATTAAGGTAATTATACATGATACATGATAGGAAAAGATGGGTTTCTTAAATTTCAGCCAATAATTCTCAGGCGATCGCATGAATTAACGTTTGCTAGTAGATCAGCGCCAATAGCTGTTATTTAGACTTTGAATTCATGTGGTATTCAAGCAAACCTGAAACTAACCAGATTTTTGTTTATAAAAGGATGATCCATAGCACACTGGGTTGCAAAGGAAGTGGTATGTATCCAGATGGCAATTGAAGTGATACTTAGGAGGAGACAGACAGCCGTCACGAATGTAATGGCTGGCAATCGGATTAGGCGTCTTGGTTGAATAACACGTTCTTGTTTTATGTGCCGTGTAAAAACTAAGGGTTGGAAGACATGGGATTTACGAAAGCGCATTCCGGTGGAGTCAATTAGGGTTCTTTTCCATGGTGTACGAATTAAATGGCAAAATCCCATACCTCAAGCTGAAAAGGATTAAAGATAGTATCGTTTCCCTTGTAATAACAAAGCATCTATTAAAGATAAGATAGAGGCATCTTTGGGTGCGTACTGAAGAATTAAGTCAAAATAATGCTAACTACTGTTATCGACCATATTTAGAATGACCTAGTTTGTACCTGTAGCAAGCTTTATGGCTACACTATAAGGTGTATTTAAGAGTGCTTGGAAGAACAACTTTATTACATGAGGAAAGGAGTACAGAGATTTAGGTGTGAGTTAACATAAACTAGAAAACACCAGTATGTAAATGGGAATTGGATGAAAAGGGCAAGGAAGGAGCACTTAGTCCCAATAAAATTCTACAAAACAATGTTGTCATAGAGACCAAAGTCATTTCTATTGTTTAAATTCAGAGGCGGAACCCGTCTTTATTTTGCTCAAAATAATACACAGATAGAATGGAACGAGTCGTTCCTCATTGTTGCCTGTGTGGGCCTTGAATTCACATCCAGCTGTTGTGTTGTTTAAGAACAATTCATGCGCATCTGAAATAGTTATTACGGTGTCGGGCATAGTGACCTCCTCGATGGCAATCGACATATGATGAGCCTCACCTTATGGCTCCTAATGCTCTCAAATGGCAACGTATAGAGCAGCACTGCTACTTTGTAAGAATATGTTAAGATATTGACGTTAAACTATGCTGTTAGGTTAGTTCGCTTGGATACTTATGAATGACTTTATTAAATATGGGTTGCTTATATAAGGAGATTTTCTAACAGATCTAAAATGGGATTCGTCAATTCAGTATACAAAATAATCTAGGTTCCCACTCACGCTGATCAAGGCGTAAAAAACCTTAAGCGTTTAATGCTCCCGCACCCTACTCTTAATACCGCATGAATACTACATTGGCATAATTTGAAATCAGTAAAGAATGCAAAATAGAGCGTCCCATATAAAAGCAAATTCAGCTTACTGGTCAAATGATAGCCTTTCAAAGTGTGTTTTTGGACAAACCTGTTTTTAAATCCTAATGCACAAAGCTGATTACTTACCGTTCATTTAAAATCGTCTCTCAAGTTACCAAGTACTGCATGTATATATGCCTTCTTAATCACTCCCAGAGTGCTTTTATTAGATGGTTTTGGCTGGGAGGGTGGCAGTGATAATCGCAAGCACGCTCCCTGGCCAATCAGTATTCACCGTCTGTCGTATTCATGCTCTGAAGGCGAAAATGCATTAAAGGCCACCAGAAAGTTGCCACCTATAAGTTGCGAATTTTGACGTAAACGACATTTTTTAATGTTATGCGATAATAGCCGCCTAATGGATGCATTGAAAGCGAATGTTTCCAAAAACCGCGGGGTGGATGGGGATGCAGATGCACTCTTGGAATCAAAGCAATTGACTAGAACAGCAAAATACGTTAAATGGTAGTGCATAACACTTGGCTACCTTGGGAGGCTATGGTAGAGTTCCTTCAAAAACGCGCAAGAAACCACTAGTTTTGGGGGCCACATTTGAAACCCGAAACGTTATCAAATGTGTGGTACACATCGCAAACCCGTAAAGTGCATTAAAATATACTACCCATTTTATTTTCTTCCCTACAAACTCCTAGAGTAAGCCCACGGAATTTTTACGACGTTCTTAATTTAACGGCTTCATCTAATACATTCAAGTGTGCCTAATTTCAAGTAAACTGGCGCCGTTCTAATATAATCCTGATCAAAAGAGGACAGAACGAGGAGCGAACCTAATAAGTTGAATTTTGGCGTCCTTATAACAGCCTATATTTGTGTGAGCGTTGACCGCTAATGCACTTACTTTTTAGCCAAGTCGCAATAAACCCCCGCATCAGAGATTGTGCGGTGAGCGAAAACGCTACCTGATGTTTTAAGACAGACAGCCGGAAGCATAGGCATGCTTTAAGCATTCCCTAGGCTGATTATCGACAAGATAAGGAAAAAGTTGTTTACCGGCTCAGCAATGGCTTATTCGCTAAAGAATATTGGTTTCGGTTTTAGATGGATGAAAACGCATTCAGAAAGAAGGGACGAAGTGACCCAGAGCGAGGAGACATGCCAAAACCATCTCGGGTAGATGTCTAGTTTCGGCAGCTCATGTCAAATTTCTCGCACAAAACCGTAGTAAGTGCTAACTTCCCGGGAATTTCCCATGCCAGTACTGCAACTTCCCCAAGGGTAAGATATGTTACCCTACTGATAAATAAGCAGTAGATAGACCATCACAGCTTTGCTAGCGCACCTGTAGCTCTTGGGTAAAGCAGACTGAACGCCTCGCTCACCATTTTATAAGTCTTGAGATTAACAATTAAAAACCCACAACCAAGACAACATAGCACTAGTTAGCCTTTCAGAGCGGTAAAATCACACAAATATAGAGGTAACAATTTTATGAGAAGAAGCTCAGAAGCATTTAAACATGTTTGCGAATTTCAGCAGCGGATAAACTTCTTCTCTCCATAGTGTGCGTGACAACATCTCGTCAGACATGTACAAAGAGGCGAATTCAAAAGGAGAGGATACAGAGGTTGCGAAAAATTCAGATAAAGCATTTGAGTAGACCCACTGGGATACAAGATCGATCTCATCCACCATGCTTTCAGTCATTTCCGTTAAAGCTTCAACAATATTATTAAACGCTGATAAGTTGCAGGACTCTTTCGCGATGGTTTTCTTCAATGCACTGGTTAATGACTCACATAGACTTAAGATTCTCAAGGCCAATACACGAAGAAGGTTTAGTAAGTCGGCAACTTTCCCTGAACCGTGGGCAACAGATGTGCTGAAACTTAAGGTAACACAAGCACGAACCCTTGCACTAACATAGGAGCTAAGGTGTTCGTCATTCGACACAGTCATACCGAAATCAATGCAGTGCTTGTCAGCTCTGGATTTCCGGCGATGTAGTGATGCTAAACCCGCACTACATTCGCATATGCCAATATAAGCCTCATTCATCTGATTGAAAGATGAGCCAATCTCCTCCACGAGATGCGGTTCCAGCGTCTCCAACATCAGCACTAAGGATACAAAAAACAAAGTATTGCCCGAGCCGACACATGTCCCCAGGTTTAAGACACAGTAAAAACATACCAAATTATAGATAACAAATAATTAACGATATTTCAACTAGTAGTTCACGCAAGTAGGCAGCGAATTCCTGTACTCCCAAGTAGCTTCATTTACGAGATCGAGCGAAAAACCCGATTACTCGGAATGTGTTAACATCTTAACTGGCGGTTTCAAAGACAATGAATATCCTACGGCGCAGGCACTGCAACAGCATAATTATTACATCCGTTGAATTGACTTACCGACCGGTTCAGGAACTTTTCAGTGAAATGGTATTCGTGGAATAAGACAAAATAGTCAGTAGCGGAGAAAGTGCAACCTCACTCAAAACCGAAAATCCCACCTAACTAAAAAACCCAACCAGTGGAATTAGAGGCAAGCTAACAGTCATTAACAAGGCGAGATAGCAACAACACCAAACCCAGCCCCACCGTCAATACACTCACACAGTTATTGACCGCGTTTGGAAGGGGCGGATTTAAATCGATATCTGGCAAGATGTATCCCTCATGTTCTCGAAATAAACCAAACTCTAAAATAAATTTGAGAAAAATAAGATTTTTTTCAGAAAAAAATTACTGGTCACGATAGTAAAGAAATTTGGGTCATCATAACAGCGGGCACACAGCATTATAACATTCAGGATAATGTCGAGGAAATAAAATCCAAAATATTACGAAATTCTGCGATAAAGCCTTGTTAATTAGATGCTGTCGGAACACTTGAAATATTGGTGCGGTAAATGTCAGTTCTAAAAGCATCTAGTAGTTCCCAAAATTCAATGTGCTAAAGACTTGCAGATATCAACATGCTTTTATAAAAATTTTAGCAACTACCATTGAAAAAGGCAGATTTTATCGTCACCACTTTATGCATAAAAATGCTTTTACCTACTGAATTATGCGCACACTATAACTTATTTTATTGTTCCTCAGGAACAATAGTTGTTTATTTAACACATCTTAGTTCACATTCTCTTTATGCAAAATGGCGGCTTCCGGACAATATACCTGCTGACATTTCAATCTCCGAGCACTATCAACTTTACAGAATTGGCTTTAGACAGTCCTTTACGTTATTGCTAGTTGTTTTCCCGTAGCTTCTTGAGACTTCCTTAAAGATAAAGGACGGTCTAAACTCGGTATACAATAGGTATTTGATTACTGGCATGGACCGGGGGCCAGCCCAACAGGCGTGGTGCAACGGCCAAGTTGAAAGTGGCTCTCTACCATAACTGCGAGTGGAATTACCGTCGTACTACACTTCTTTACTACTCAGGACCGTTAGAGAATCGACAACGCCCGGCACGCTACAGCTTGTACGAATAATTTCTGCTGTTAAATGATGAGCGCAGTTGCTTAGTTTAACTTTGACAAAGTTTTCAAGGCTGCTAAATTTGCTAAAATGCATGTCAGAAGGTTTTGATTAGCTCTTTTCTACTAGGGAAATTGCTTTTGTCGTTTCCCTTCGCCTGTATTGTAAATACACTTTTTTAATACGTGCGTTTGAAAGTGTGATTATTTTTTTGCTTAATCGCCTTATTTTCTGCGCTCTATAACAAGATAAAAAACCCTGGGGTTTTCGAGCATACTCGGTTTGTTGCCTGCTAATATTTGGGCCTCATTTTCCCTGGAAAATAATGCCCACTAAGTACGTGACAACAGGGATTTAATATTTGCACATAAGTGAATATTTTTTGGCAAGACTTAGAATCTGTGAGCTATTGGTTTAAGTGAATCAACTTGGATGCATTTCGGGGTATGAATTATTAAAATTGTGCTGGTCAGGTGCTTTGGGTCTGCGTTTCGCTATGTGGTGCTTTTGGTGAAAAGACCGAACCATCATACATTATGATGCAAAGTTCGTCCTCAAGTGATGAAGATTATGTGAGATTTGATGAAAGTAATTCAAGTAGAAAAAGTGAATATTTGCCTGATAGTCGTGGATTAGAAAATTTCAGGTAAAACAGGGCTGCTCTTATCTGCCTTAAGACTTTGGATTTTGAAAACTATGATAAATTTTAGAATTGGGGTCTGGAATGTACATGGGTTTCTTACCTAATGCTGGTCTACGTCCAAGTTACCTCTGCGCTCTTTTCGTAAAAAATTTAATGCTAAATATCTCTTGCTATCCAAGGGGGTGTTGATCATCAGCCTTGTTTACGGAATTACTTTGAACTCTTGTTATGTGGGTTACGTGTATTTCATACAGCTTTAACTAGATGAGATATCTACGGGGCGTTATTTTATTATTATCGCCATCACTAGTAGCTCTCCTCACACCGCTTACCGTCAAGTTCCAGTTTATCGATGTTCTCTATGCGATATTTGGTAATTATATGATAGCGTTGACAAACGCTGTTATATCATAATATTACGTGCTACGCCACATCGTGTAATAGTGCGGAAAATATTACTAATGCAGTACTTCATACATAATGTTATGGATTCTTCCATTTGTCAGTGATCTGTTTTGCCAACCAGGCATTATATTTTTCCGGGATAAAACATAAATTTAACACAGTCATCCGAATATCTGATTCTACTTCAAGGCATTTCTCCTGATTAGTTTTGTGCTTTTGGATGGATACGCTCAGAATTCCGACGATTAGTTTGTTTGCTGTCACGAAACACGAATTATCTTTTATAAGGATCCACTCTCCACTTTGCCTTTTAGGTACCAAGCATGTTCGCGCTTGCAGTATCTTGATGAAATCGATTCTTCACGAAGTGTTCGCGCACGTCAAACGTCTGGGCTTTCAAAAGATGTTGAAACAGGACCGTTAACTCGACGCGTGTATTTCATACAGCTTTAACTAGATGAGATATCTACGGGGCGTTATTTTATTA
>CABFON010000254.1:0-12202 GCA_900683695.1 Echinococcus oligarthrus
CCTTTAAACAGTGTCGCATTATGCACTGAAGAAGTCGCTACATGTCGTTTCACAATTGCAGGCCTCCTTTGATTTGTGAGTAAAAATTGGCAATTTGCGAGGAGAGGTTGGACTGTATAGTAGAAGCAGTGAGAGGTTTACTGCAGTTTCCTTCAAATGAACCGATCAGGGCCATTCAATGTGCACATCGGACTGGTGGGTAGATGAGTAAACAGGCAAGTAGATGGATAGGAAGACAAGTAGTCTGAATGGATGGCTGGAAGACGGGCAATGGAAGGAAGGCAGGAAGTAGAGAGTATGGTAATTACCGAGTGTTATTGCATAAGAAGTAGTAGAGTTCTAAACTAAGAACTCTCACTGGAATTGAATGCAATAGGTGTACTGCAAACCTCAGTGGCACATCGTCCCTCCGACCAGCTATGTGTGCATGCAATTGCAGTTCTAAAGAGAAATCGCAGATTCAAATAATTGTTATTTAATCGTGTGGATTTGGTTCCTCCATTATAAAGGTACTGGGAACTGAACGCTTAATTACCACTTCATTAACATGGACGAGAATTCAGTTTTATTGCAGCCATCTTTAGACTATAGTGAGGGTGGGAGACTGTTGTTCATTGTTGCAAAGCACGAAGGCTCTCCAACTTGAGAGTGATACACCAAGTGGATGTGTAGCGCCACCTCGAACCACTTCATTGCTGCATGAAGTAAAGGCAGCACGGTGTTCCAGACATAGCATCTTATCGACAATGCTTAATAGGGCATTAAGCATAATGGTAACGCAACAGTGATAAAGCGGTAATGAGACGAACCGCTGCTGTCATGAGGAAAGAATGGAGCGAGCACAGTAGTGCGGAACTACCACGTACTCCTGGTTGTTTAGTGAAGGAACACTGGCCTGTCCTCCCACTTGAAGTAGTCTGACTAAATTTGCGTGATAAGACGAAAGAAGAGATGTGGCAAGTGTTAGTGCAGCAAATGCGATAGACATTTGTATAAAAACTGCTTTAAATTGTAGGCTTCTATGTTTCAAGTGGCACTGCAGACCTCATAAACTGCACTAATACACATAGATCGTAGGAGGAAGTGCAAGTTTAGTGCATGGGTTTCATCCACTGCAATTTGTGGGGCATGTTCATACACTCTCGTGTCATTGTAATGGAGTGCAGGCCATTGTTTCACTCAGCAGAAGCATTTTGAGTAAGGGATAATGCCATCCTTGCTCATGTATTTGCCAACGAGAAAGGTTGTCACTATGATAATGCAGTTGTTGAGTGCACACCATCCCCAGTGGTTTCTGCATAACCATCTTTCGGCGCAGCATTCCACTGAGTCACCAATGCAAACCAGTAAAATAATGCAGTAACTATTAATCAACATTAACAGCAACTTGATTTCAAGTCTAAAAGCTACACTCAGCAACTGGACCAGTAAATGGCCTCACCTGACCAGAGAGAGAACCGTAATTCACTCCTACTCTCTCCACGTGGATAGTCAAGTAATTGCGAGTTGTAAGGACGGCCAGCCGATGCGCGCTTCGTCCTTTGTTGGCTAGGAAGTCACATTGATTCGGAGGCAAGGACAATGTGTCCACTTGTGCCAATAGACGGTTATGTGGGACGCACCTATGAAATGAAAGGCGATTACCAATGTTAAGTGAACTCGTTTTACTAGGCACTGCGTGTCAGCTTTGTTTGTTCGATTCTATCTCTCCTACCATCAACGTGCCATCTCCGACCATTTGTTCACATTTTATGTTTAAGAGGAACTGTCTGCTGAATTGCCATTTGCCGGTTTCCTGAGAGCAATTCTGTTGTTGCCAGTATCGCGATGTACACGTCTTGGAACATTGAGCTAGAGTAACTTGAGATTGCGAGTTCAGAATTGTGTATGGAATGATCGACAGACAAAACAATAGATCAGTAAAATGAATAGTGTAAGGCTGGCGTAATGCAAGATTTATCTGAAATAGCAGTGATCTTTAAAGTTTTGTTTATCACTGAACCTGAGGTCAGAACTGCATGGAGTGTGAACACCGTTTCAGGATCTTGCATACACTACTCTTCTCATCATCGGAGCACCCTTAAGCCCTTGTTCACTATGCGCTACATTACTTGATAGCCCAATCTATTCCGAGCACGTATGAGACGTAGGCATGGAGGCAGTGGTCACTTACTTTAACAAGACATGTATAAAGGCATGAATGTAGCATGGTGGTGTGGACTAACTGGGGAGGGGGAAAGTAAGCAACCCAAATGCCGCTTTGATTTTGCCAAGTACAACTTATACAACAGTTAACATGATCAGGCGAATGAGTGCATGCTTGCTAATTTCAGTGCCTCAAGAAGAAATTGGGAGCAAAATTCAATTCCGCAATTCACATATATTTCTAGCCCCTGTGGTGTCTATTCGTTCGCCACGCATTGGTCACAATTGTGATGCAACAGATTTCAAAGGATGTGCTGATAAGCTGTGGTGGTGAAAAAGAAAAGTCTGTGCGCATACCCTTCGCATCAGGAAGTATTTGAATCTACTTTTGTCCTACATTAGAGTCACTCCGTACCCTTCTGCAGGCGGCTGTAAATCGCATGTGAAGTAATGCTGTATTATCCATTTTCTCTTGATTACTCCACGGGTGTTAGCTAAGTATTAGTAGACACGGATGAGACACCGTCCAATCATACTTACACACACTGAACACCAAACGTTATATGGAGAACACAGGACCTTTGAAATCCCGTCTTATATCTGCGACGACTAATAGAAAACAAGCACTACTCGTGCTATTTCCTCCACTTAATTGGTTTTGATTTTGCTTTGCTCCTTTTAACCCGAACAATATAATTTCTGGCAGAGCAGACATCACGCCAATCGCCATCAACTCTGTTGGCAACTTCAATGCGGTATGTAGGACAAATATTCTACACCCGTATAATTCCCTTATCAATTTAGCTCCCACTGTGCTGGTTCTACATTATCTGCTCTGTGCCCATCGTGCAGTGCACAGTGTGCAGTTCATGTTTAATTGAAGGCAGTGCCATTAGTGTGACAGATTTAGAAGATCCCAGCCACCACTACCACACTCCAATGATAGGTCCGCAAACGCACACGCTGCTGGCAAGGATGTTAAAACTTGGAACTCCTATTATTCGACAGGCAAGTGATATCTCACTGTATGTTTTCCATTCCCCATGACTAACAGGTCGCAAATTTTAACCAAGGAATCAATTCTTGCAGTCTATGAAGCACAGTCTCTGGTTCTGCATAATAGCACTGATCTATGTTGAGGAGGTGATTGTGCATTACCCAGAGATACATAACGACATTTTCCTTGCCGAACAAGCTATCAGCCAATGACTAATATGTTTATTTATTAACTCAATCTTGTTGCCCGATATTTTCCTTGCAGAGCTAGAGCTTATGCAAAACCAAGAGTAATGGAACCTATGTAGCACAATCCTTTCTGAGTGAAAAAAAGCTGAAGAAGTGGTAAGATGGCATTTAGGTTTATGTTTCCTCCTAAGCCTATCTACCTCGTAATGTTTCATGGCCTGATAATAACTATTGAAGGAGGGGAGAGGAGAGGGTGATGTCAGCACCTAGTTATATGACGTTGGATGTATCCAAGCTAAGATCTTAGAAAGATTTAAGTGCGTACAGGTACAGAACACTGCTGGTGTTGCCAACTGTGTGGGGAATGATTAGTAGGGGACTGAAGGTGACCACTTTATTGAATGTGCACTTTAAATGAGCAAATATCTGAACCGACCCAAAATCAGTGCAAAGTGCTAACAGCAGTAGCAGTACAGGAATGTTTTGGTAACTACATCGTATTCCAACCATCGATATGCATGAACTAACTCCTTCATGTAACCATCACTGATTACTTGTATGTACGCATGTGCTACATATTCGGTGATATGCAAAGCTTACCTCTCAGTTTTATCATTCTAAATGTTGGTGTCGTAGTTCTTAACTGCAGCACAGAATCATAGAGCACTACGAACACTTATGCAGCAGGGGCCTACGTAAAGTAGTAGAGCCAGTAAAGCACAGTGATACTGATTACATATTGAAGCAAATTAAACTTGCAAGGAATCTAGATGCAAATCCTCACAGGCTCCTCTGGGGTAGACGCAGAAGAAGAGAAGGCTGTTTTAATGAATGTACGAATACGCACTTGAAATGTCACATCATACTGGGTATTTGAAAGAAGTGCTCCACTTGTAAGTCGTCGACGAGGTGGGGAAGAAAATTTGGCCTGATCCATTTCTGGTGCTGGAATTGTTCATTAGCTTTCCCAAAGTCAGTCGATTGATTTCCATGCTGCGTTTTTGGAATTTGCATTCACTTTATTTGCAATCTTGACACCTCTGCACCTTGTCGCCTGCATTGTTAAGAGAAAAGTGGGCTTTTTAGTCTTGTAATCAGTCTAGATGTTGGATAAGTCAAGCGTTGTGCTACCACACCAGTTACACTGGGTATAATCATCTTCACGGAAATACGAATTAATGAGTTCAAAGTGGCGATCCAAACTGGCGGGAATGACAGCGTTTGGATTCGCAATTTGACCTAAAATACGCCCTACAAAGACGTCTCCAACTCACCAAGACACTGAGATATAACCAATAAAATTGAGTAGGCTGGAGGAGGTGTGATTAACTTATGAGAACAAGTCCTTCAATTTGACGCAAAATAGCCTGAAGCGAAGATCTGAGGTGGCTTGTCTGCAACACTTAACTGCATGAACTGGAGTCAATGTGGCGACGAGAATTACATAAAGTACCGCAGGGTTGATTTGCACCACGCGTTTTCATAGCGCATTTCTCAACGGTGATGCGCCTTATTTGAGTGATGCCATTTAGCCCGCTTCATGATATTGCCTAACGCTAAGTTTGATAATGCAGGCGTTTTCTGCACTTAGGAAGGTTGATTAGGTGTCCAAGTGTTTGAAAAAGTTAATTGGAATTGTACCATTTGTAATATAGAAAGCCAAAATTAATGGCTCTTAAACTGGCAAACTTAAACGGATCACTTCTAAACTAGAGTTGCTATTTAATTTGTGCTGGAGCCCATCTGATTCTGGGCACGTGGGTACTTCGTCAACGCAGAGGCAACAAAGGTCTGCACGTGCAAGTTAGTAGCAGATAGGGAGATGCCAGACATCCACCACCTGCAGTAGAATTATCCGAATCCTTGCGAATGTGAACAGACGCAAGAAAAAGTGAATTAATACTACCTGCTAAATTAGGAATGAGGGGGAGAGTCATCAAACAACAATGTTCACGTATGAGTGTCATTAATTTAAAGAGGATGGACTGGCCTATGAATGAATAGCAGAAGGGCTAAATGACAAAATGATTCTTAACTTAATCATAAAATTTGTCAAAGTCAAGACCGACAACTGTAAATAATCAAATAAGGACTAAGCAGAGCAAATGAACTCGCTTGCTAGTGTTTGCATTGTTTGCACTGGCTGGCTCGATGAAGAAAGGAATGCGGCACTAATGAACTTCAGGCACTTTACAGCTCGTAGAGCTTCTTCTCATCTCTACCCATCCTGAAGTTAGTTAAGGTGGTGTTGCTTTTGCACGACTTCTCCAAAGAATGACATTACGCAGTTGTTGCCTTACAGTGCTGAGCGCTGGAATCAGCCGTTTGTATTGTGCATTCGCCGTGTGGACAAAATCACTCACCATTCCTGTAGAGCATCATCTCTTTCACCCACTACGAGTTATGCTATACTGCACATCACAAGTGGGTAGACAAGCCGGCGATCAAGTAGAACGAATATGGTGTCCGTAGGGATCCAGACCACTCGTCAAACACGGACGGTGAAATAAACTGGATTAATGAAGTAAAGTGCGTTAAGGAGGCAAAGTAAAGAAGCCAACAAAAGGGTAAAATTATTCGCCACGGCGATGAGTGAGATTATCATTGCATTGACTGGTGCGTAATTTAAAATGTGGATCATTTTGAGCAATTAAACAGACGGTTCTTCTAGTGGTTGAAAAGGTGGTCGCCAACGTTTTACACGTTATAATGCTTATATGATTAGGACTTCGCCATCAATCAAATGCCTATTACTGACGGCTTGAAAAAGCACATTCTCTTGAGCAGAGGGTGGTTATATTCACGTTTTTGTTTATTAAAGGTCTATGGGGTGATCTGCAATAGTACGTTGGAGGTAAGCGGACCTTCATAATACCGGCTCCAAACCAACTGTGGTCCTACATGTTCCCCAACAGAGGCCATTTAAAGGACATGCCATATGCCACTCAAGATTACTCATTTCCACCATCATTGAGAGCACTTTTCAGTCCACACAAATGTGACTGAATTAAATTGAGGTGGAACTGCACCCTAAATTATTTGTGAGTGTGGTATTCAATAAATTAGTTGCAAAAAAGACAGTTGCACCCAAATGAACTGCTGCTACTTACCCAGGGAAGTGCACTCTGTTGAAATGTTAATACCAGCAGACAAAGTGTATAGTTTCCTTGTAGCCAATGCTGAATGCTTGAACACCTTCCCTAATTTCCGTAGTTAATTAAAATGCCTTTAGGATGCCTTTATGAGAAATACCCAGTTGATGTATCGGATTGTAGTACACAAAGTTATGGATGCTGTTATTACCTTAATGTGAGATTAAAGACATAAGTTGTGGTGAAAATCATCAGTTTGGCTAAATTTATCACCGAGATCAGCCACTACTGAATTGATTCGAGTCTTTAGCCTATTTATGGGAATAACTAACTTAACGAAACGGAGGTTGCTACTGGGATCTGCCCATTTTTATGCGAATTCCTTTCCTACAAGTATTTCAAACAATACCGAAACGCAAAAAGAACTCTTCTTTGAATTTCCGCTACATTCTTAAACAATGTATCAGTAATTTTGTTCAGGGCGATTTGTTTCCAGATCTCACTGCTTCAAATCAAGCGGGACCCAAACAGAGGGAAGTGGGTTGAAATAGGTGGGAAAAGATGTGTGTGAAAATATCCGCTTCTAAAACAAAATTAAGTGGGAGCAAATCAAATGGAATAAATATTTCATCAAGCCTTGCCACCGTATTATCATGAGTATCGGGGATGAAATGCATTTGGATGGCTAGTATTGCAGCTCATCTATCATCAGCTCAAAGTGTGCAGTTGAAGGGAAGCAGTGTATTTGTTGGCAAAAGTT
Source organism: Echinococcus oligarthrus (assembly GCA_900683695.1). Taxonomy (NCBI): domain Eukaryota; kingdom Metazoa; phylum Platyhelminthes; class Cestoda; order Cyclophyllidea; family Taeniidae; genus Echinococcus; species Echinococcus oligarthrus. The sequence continues at coordinate 7,183 of CABFON010000254.1, forward strand.
GAAACAGGAGTATCAGCATCGCATAGCAACTTTCTTGAGCTACTACTGACTACAATTAAACGGATATCATCTGTTCTTCTTAAAGTTGACCAGATTTTAGCGGAAATATGTGCTACCGAAAAGATTGCACAAGCGGAGATTCGAGGAAACGAGTAATTAATCAAGTCATTCCGCTGTATTGTCACAAGCATTGCCGATGTACTGAAATTCTTTGAATATTGTTGCATACTTGTCTGCAAGCAATCCAAATGTAAAACCGGATGAAAGCAGTGCGTTTGGCAGCGCAGTATACAACAACTCATGCTGTCTTAGCACGGTTTTTCATAAAGCATACCCACGATACCTGATTAACATTAAGTCAAAAGAGATAGAATTTGATTTTAGTTGATTTTGACAACAGCGTCTGTCATAGAATGGATTGAATGGGAGTAGAGAAGCTGCAATAAAGAATCCATCAAATGCTAGCACTGCATTGTCATGTGCACCAGCGACGGAGTGAATTCATTTAGTTTGAACGAGGACTGTCTGCAAGAAATCCATGATCAACAGTGAAACACAAGTCGAGTGTCTTGTAGTGTAATGTGCAGCAAATGTTATTGTTACAATATGCAATTTATTTGCTATTTTCAAACACTAGTAATCTTTTCTCATCAAATCAAATCAGAATAGGTCATACCAGATCAGTCAAATTTATAAAGAATAATTTTGTATTGTGTAAGATTTCCATGAATTTGGGTTGAATTTGGTAAGAAGGGGGTTTACCTTACTCATTATAAATTTTTAATATCACACAGTGAAAAGCATCAATGTTTGACAGCAGCTTGTGTGAATATATCATGTTACAAAGACTAAGGCAATAAATCTGCATCAAAAGGCATAAAATCCCCATTGTAAAACACGAGAATCAATGCAACACTGAGTGTTTCTTCAAACAATAAGTACAATCTATTGGACCAGTTTTCGACAAATTAATTCAGAATAGAACCTATCATATCGGGCTAGTGTGGAATCCAGCAGTTCGCTTTTCATTTGTTGGCTTGGCATTGGAAAATAATCGGACGAGATTATACTAGCTAGAACGTACGGGTAACATATTCATTCACCATTTTGTCATAAGCATCAGTGATGAACTGCATATTGTTGAATCATATTGGTAGAACTCTAGAGTGAATAGTACACTCACGAGCGAATTTATCCATGGCATTGTATGCCGCAATCTGTCTCACGGGTTTCTGTCTCGCACTGTCGATGTCTGCAGGTGATATCAAACCGATTTGGTCAGACCTCCACACATAAGATCATTGCTGCACTGTGCACCTTAGATTGATATGAAGTAAAGATCTTATTCTGCTGAGATTCTCTACATTGGGATAAAATTTTAGGGATTCTGCTGTACAAAACGTATTATTCACCAAATTCTCCAGCTATTTCTCCATAAGCCTCAAGGATCGTGCTGCACAAGCTCTGAGAGAAAAAAACAATTTGCTCGCAACCTTTCCTAACAGCATATTATGTGATAAACTAAGGATCAATGTGTTGAAAAGGCTAGAATTATTTGGCATTTACTGTAGTAAGATAGTTTTGAACAGAGTACTTGATTATTTGTGGACAATATGGACAATTGTAACAAGGTTGACATCTACGTCGTATCTGCCCTCCAAGCAAATGTCACGTATGTCGGCGCTGACTGGTTTGACACAATTTAGGAATTATAGGGGTGTGCCAACGCCACCACAACTTAAATTTATCCATTCCTTCTTACGCGTCACTATTTAAAAGCAAAACGTGTCTAAGCAGGTGCAAATGTCTGTTTAATACTTTCTTCGTTTGTTTGCAGAATAAGCGTGAATTCACTTGCCCTAACACAAATTTGCCACAAAATCATTTTGAATGACACAACTGAATCTGCCATTTTGGTAGTGTTTTACTCATTTCGACCCAGCTTTCTGCATATCCCGTGAGTCTTACCTCTCTGCATCCTAAACAGCCTGTGTAGCTTGTTTTTCGTATCCACTATAGGGACGTCTTTGACTTCAAGAAGCTACATTACTTCGCTACCTCAATACTGACTTCTAACGAAGTGCATTTTACTCATGGTTATAATCCCAACACCCCTTCATACTTCCATAATAAGGCATGTTTGGGCCTCTTATGACTTTTGCCTACTTTAGAGCCAACAAATGTGCTGCTGCTAAATTAAGCTGGACTGCATCAAAAACACGCACACCATTTATGGGTCATTTAATTTCCTCCAAAATTATTTGTGCTCCAAATGCTAAGCCGTGCTGCAGAGGCAATGAAGGCATATACATCTATGTTGAAGGTAAAACATTGTGGAACATAATAATTCAGGAGTCACTGCACTGTCAATATTAGGCATATTGTAATTTGTAGCTGTAACCAGTTGAATGCGGCTGCGAGACACCGAAACGGCTTCTATTAATGGCAGAATAACCTCCCAGGTCATGTCCTTAACAGTTATTGGCTGATAATTTTGATTTTATCAATCTTCAGATAATGGTGTTTGCATCGTTAAATTCAAGTGCCTTGCGAGATAGGTAGGTAGGCAGGCAGGCTGTTTACCACACTACTTGTTCCAATATAATGGCGTGCAATTTAACCCACATGGAGTGTATACGCAGTAAAGGGATTGCCAATCTCAATTTGTTCCATAGACGCATACCTACTCTCATGTTCTTAGAAAATATGTGCAATCTGCTTGAGCAACCTTCTTTGACTCAAAGAATCCTTATTACTACTCTCTTTCTTGTAAGATTACCCAGTGAATGGAGATCGCATGTGGTCGCAACGATAGAACCTCAAAGGTCAGGAAGACCAAGGTCACTTCATTCGTCCCAAAAGGCCAACATCTGTAGGCTCGCCCACTTTTCCACCTACTCCACCTGGAATTTTACTAGCTGAGCTGCAGAATTCACTAAACCCTCCTATGCCAGTGCCTTAAGCAGGGACAGCCCATAACCCATCACTATATTACGTAGCTTTTCATCGAAAGAAAGCCCCACTCTTTAATAATGTAGAAGCCTCAATGCACTAACCTTACCATTAAGGTCTCCTTTACCTGTAATCAGGACAATGCCATCGCAATTTTAGAAATAGTGCGTAAATCAAGCCAAATCTGACCGCTTTGGTACGACACCGAAATCAGCATGGATATGAATACTTCAATGTTTTGCATTACTTGTAGCAAAACCAACTGTTGCAGCACCGACAAAATTATTACTCGAATTATCAGGACTATTGGAAAGGCACTTTAAATTTAGCGGTTAGCAATTGGTTACAATTTAGCGCCCATTTTTCTCCAGCATCCAACAAATGGCGCGAATGGTTGAAAAAGACAGGAAGGCAATTGCGAAGTAACATCATCCGAAGCAGAAGCTGATGCCAATTTGTGTGCTGAGATGTGTCTCCTTGTATACGGCTTTCATCGTCTTTAATCGTTTCTTGTGATGCATGTGTTCTACGTATTTTACTTCTGCATTCTAGCCTGCCACTCTTCACTTACCCTCCTACGAATTACTCTGTACTCTAAGGACCATTCATGAGACCGTAACCAAAGATGATATGTTAATTGTAGGCAGTCTCATTGTCACCGTAAAGGTGCGTGTGAAGGTCGATGGCATTGATGCTAGTGGCAATTAATTGAAGGTCTGATATGCTGATAGTGCTGTCTTTGAGAGACCCACTGGCCGTGGTGATTGCAACACCAATGGATAAAGGAATAATTGAATGGATTCATGCATGATATATGCCATTTGCACTTTTCAGGCAAATTTGTTCGAGAACAGAGTCATTCAGCCCAGCAGAGGTTTACAAGTAGCCTCGCATGGTTCAACATCTGCACTCCAAACTCTTCAATCCATATGCTTTACCTCCGCCAACACGGCTTTACTCAGCTGCTGCGAATGTGAGCACGAGATCAGTTTCTAGTGAATTCCATGTATGCTTACATGAATGTGGTTGCAGATCCTTGGCATGCGTTCTGAAATTGATCAAGTGTGATATTACTTCAGCAGTTAATTGTTGCATTGCAGAGCCTCAGATTGCTATGTTTGCCAATGGACAATGCAGATTCGACATCGTTTCTGCCGTGTTACACCCATCTCCAGCAAATGCCAGTCCATGATATAGGGATTGTTGTGCTTTTGACAAGACCGGGTGACTGAAAATCGCATTGGATACTCGAAAGGAGCAACAAATCCCACCTATGCGGGTGTCAATAAACATTGAAGGTGGGATGAGGAGAGAGACAGCACAGAAGACACAGAATGCATCTGTGAATATGGAGGAAGAAATCTAGAACAGCAGACACCCAACACCCGATTCACCTAGATAGGGGCAATGGAAGTGTACAAACGTGCGCTTTCAGTCGATGAGTGGAAGAGTAAGGGAGAAAAAAGGGTGTACTCAGCGCTCGCTGCATGACTTGTAGACAATGCAGGGCAAAATCGAGTGACATCCACAGAACTGTTCCGTACACAGTAAAGGCATACGCTTTATAGTTCATTTGGTTACTTGCGTGTATAATGAATAATTCCAGTCCAGTAAGTAATCACTGCGTGAGCATCGCCTATCTACTCGAATTTTAGTAAATATCTTCCTTTCGGCCACTATTCATCACACAATCCATGTGCAGCAATCAAAATTGTTGCCAAATACTCCCACTGATTTCAATGAGGTGAGTATTTCAGCCTGTAGTGGAGATGACCAAACGGGAAAAATATGCCTTGTCAGTGTTCCATAAGGCAATCACCTTTATTTAGTTCTTCATACAGTCTCAGGTTGTCAAAAAGCTCATCCTTAACTACCAGCCGCGAAGTTGCGTACAGCTGATTGGCTGTTTCTATGCTGCTTGCAATGCAGTCCATGTTTATCCCCATTTTCACTGCTTGAGTGCTCCTGTTGTGATCACCATATGGTACTCGCTCACCTACAACAACACCAGTTCCATTAGTTCTGCCACATTTGCACATTCACGATGAGCCATTCCTCCCCTCTCGTA
>CABFON010000255.1:0-12194 GCA_900683695.1 Echinococcus oligarthrus
GATGAAAAAGTGCTGTGACCGAAAGCAACACCAATTGTTTGATGCAAGACGAGGCTCTGGGCTATTCTACGAAGCCACATTTTCGGTCGATATACATGACAGGAGTTGATGTGTTGACGTTGGGAGATTAAATGAGTAGGTTTCTACACATTGTAGCCGGGAAAAGCACTTATCTTAATGGGAGGGTGAATAGGTGGCAAGTCTATGGCGTATCATCCCGCGCATCTGGTGATTCTGTACTACAAATGGCTTCCAAATGTCATGCCAATGTTTCTGCATGTCATGGTTCCAATCGAATGGAGCTGAATGGGGTCGGATGGGGGATACGCCTGATGAGGAATATGCGGATGGTTTAAGAAGACAGTTGAAGTAACTTTGATTTGCTGACCATCTCGTGTCTCTTCATTCACCCCCTTGAAAGCACCGCCAACGCCACCACCACCGCCATTCTTGGTGACATTGTACGATTGATGCATCTTTACAGAAGGCGCTCATTTCCTTTTGCATGGAGTAGACTCCCCCCAAATACTCCAAACGCAAGTGATCTTTTAAAACGATGTGCGAGCGCTCCTTAAGCCTTCATGGCTCTCGCTGTCGAATGGTTGGTGGACACTGATTGACATTTTACCGATTGCCTGATCCATCATGGAGAATGTGATGCCACCATAAGCATTCTTTTTTGTCAAGCAAATGAGTTTAAATTATATCACAGGGAACATAAATGATCAACCTCTTTTGCTCATATTAGTCTTTCATATTTTATTTTTATGTATGAGAATGTTTCCTCTGTTTCGTCTGAAAATAGCTCAGCTTATTGTGTTGGCTAAAAAGGGACACAAATTTTACCAGACATTTAGGCAAGCATTTTCAGAAACCGCTCAATAAACCTTAGGAAGAGGACTAGGATAGAAACAGCAGCTTCAGTAATTTATAAATTTTGAATTACCTTAGTGGATTTAACAGACGAAAACAAAAACATTTAGCAGTTTTCTGAAGCCCTTTTTAGTTAGTTTCAATATGTATAATGAGTCAGCCAAAAAAACTAACCGCCAAAATTTTTCCTTGAATAGATGCAAGCAGCTTTTAACAATGGTCTAAGTAAAGTATGCCATTATTAACTTGCCTATAACATTACAATTTAAAGACTGGATAATTAAAAAATTGCATGGGTGTAATGTTTTCCGTGAAAGAATACACAATTTATAACTACTAATCCCTTCTCAAACTTGACTCTTTCCCACAGATGTTCAGTAGTGCCTCTGATTGCAGAAAAAGGTTGCTATTACGTCCATAGTGCAGTACAAATAGGAACTGATGTACCTCAAACACACAAAAGGCAAACGTTAAAGAGTGATAAACTCAGTTTGTTGCAAGCCAGACTGGAGTATAAACTCAAATGACCTCAAAAATGACGCGAACGCTTTCAAATATAGTTTCAAGGAAGTGTGGTTGTTGATTGACGGGATTGTATAGGGTATTTAGGGGGAGATATCGTTACGACAAATATCTTTGGGCATTCATACTTCCGTTATGGACCTTACAAATATTTTGGATATGAGATTCACCATAAAACAAACTATAATAATCCCACTACAGAGGGTCGGTTCAAACATCGTCAGTTTAAGTGAACCGATGGTTTTAATAAACCAGATCATAAATAAACCGGCCACGTGCCATAAGGGAGACATTAACTAAAATTAGCCACCGTGGGAGGAAGAAAGTGACAGGGACATCAATCATTCACCCCAAATTACACATGATGAATTAGCAGTGTAAGCACTAATAACTGAAGTGTTAAGTCCGCAAAGCAGTGAACCATTTAAAATGAATTAGTAGGATAAAGTTACCCAAGCAAATTAGACCATTAAATGGACTAAAAAGAAAGTTAATAATCAAACTCCTGAAGTCCTTTGAAAATGGGTTGCTACGTCTCCACTGAAGCTTTAATTGTTCCCCTTTTTATTTTTACATAGCCTCCCCCTCTGTAAGGGATATTAAAGTCTAATTGGGACTTTCAATTTCACGACTCAAAAAAGTAGCCCACCTTGGTAATGCTACATGAATTTGGCCCTGGTAGCTGGCCCACATGTCCTGGGTCATTCAAAATAACGAGTCAAGCTGGCAGGTAACTGTTGCATTGCGCATGTAGAATAACATGCAGTGATGAGCGAGGTTTCTTATTAACATACATACATACGTAGTCTATCAGAGATGGCCTTAGCTGTGACGGTTTTCAGTCACAGTCACAGTGAAACCTCTATGAGAGGCCAATCTTCCTGTAGCAACAGTGAGCACAACCATCCATAAACATTAACAATTTTGGGAGCTTAGTTAACCCTGGTTGTCCTTAGACGGATTGTCCATTTGTTATCAAGGCTACTTTCGAGATATTAATTAAACATTGGAAAACAAGTGTTTGGACTCAGCAGGTGACTAAGGAAAAATAAATGAGTTTTGGATTCCTTGGAATTTATTATTATCTGTTTTTGAGAAAAGCAAAGGTTCAGTTTTTACTCGAAAGCCCCATATTTACCCATTCCTCCAGTCTGATAAAAGTGTTTCTGCAAGCCAATTGGCAACAACTTGGCGCCTTCTCAAAATACAGGCATTAGACTAATTTTGCGCCCCAAAATGACTTACCCAAAATCCCCTGAGAGCCTAGCACAAGTAAATAACTAAGAACAACACGTGGTTGAACGATCATAGAAATGAGATGAGGTGAGATGGGATAAAGAAGGAAATGATTCATTTTTCCCATTATTTTTCCCTCCCCTTACCTTCCCCTCTCTCGCAAAACAGCCTTAACATTGTGGTAAAATTTGTTCGTAACAAGTTAGTTGCCGTGTCCTGGCGCCAATGCAGCGAAGTATCCTATTTTCAGCCATCACCAAACATCTCCAGATTTCATCCACGCATTAAAAACATTATTTACACCAAAAATGCACGGGAAAATGTGGTATTTTTGGATAAAGTTATCACCTTGGGCGTAATAATCCACTTAATTGACGGCCTGGGTTTTAACTGTTTGTTAAGGCCTAATTTACTTTACTCCATGCACTATTTGATCATTTTAATTGAGTTTTCTCTTGTATTAATTTTTGGTTGTACTAATGAGAACTTTCCTTTTCTAACTATGATTAATTTCAATAAAAATAAAAAAGGGATGTAAATTTGCTGATAAAAAATAGGTCCAATTAAGGCTCCGGGGTAATAATCTACGAAAGTTAGTAGGCCGATTAAATAGGACTCGTATTCAGTACAAGATTTGATCAATTGGGTAGCCCTTTATAACCTCCAATAGGTTATTTTATTTTAAGTGAGGTAGAACAAAACAATTGAACAAAAGTCTTTCCGAAAAAAGAACACATCATAGTTGAAGTCGGAGACGACCCAGTGACTTCCATCACCTCATGACCCTAAGGGATAACCCCACTCAGTACATGGTACTTAGAACAGGAAGGTTAGCTTATACATATTGAGACACAATGCAATTTTATCACAATAGTGCATCCCCTTCTCACCACCCAGTGCCTATGGTAACCGCTGCAACTTCAGGCTGATAAAAATAAGTTACGTGTCCAGGAACGTAAAACCACTTATATCATTGCCTTCCAACTCCCATCAAACTACAGTTTACTTTCGCCTAAACAATGTTCCTGATATTTATGAACTGTAAAGATCGCAACAGAAAAACACCACCAAAAATACACTCAAGACAGATTTCACAAGAGCCGATTTACTAAGGTAAAATTCCGAATCAATGTTAAATCAAGATTTGATCAATCTAATGGAGTAATTAGAAGATAATAATTTGCCCTAATCGGCTAATATGAGCCAAAACATTGCTTCTTTCAGAGAGAAGCATTTGAAGACAGTAACTGACTGAAGCTGCGTTAGACCGGTAGCAAATAAAAACCGTTAATTCGACTTTAAGCTTTCACGTTTGAAGACTGACCTTCGAAATCGACAAGTCCATCATGATCAGCGTCAGCCTCTTTGATCATAGCGCGAACATCGTCATCGGAAACGGTTTCACCAAGGAAGTGCATTGTCCGCTTAATCTCCTCGTGGTCAATGTACGCGTCGTTGTTGTGATCGAAAACCTACAAAAACAGTGAAACAATATCATCCATACCGGGTTGAGATAGCCTTACTAGATCTAAAAAGCTCGTTTTCACCAAAACCTCAAATTAGCAAACAAGAAGCGCAGATTTCAAATGTGCGTCAAAGATGTAAATTTTCTTCCTTGACGATCTACAACTTTGCTCATGCGTTGCCCATACGCAGTGAAATATCTTAATACCCGTCACTTAACCTTTTAAAGAAAAGAAACATTCTTTTAGTCAGTCAGTTTTTTATTTACTTTACAGAATTCTATTAAACATTTTTAAAAACGAAAGCAGGGAATGAATAAAGCTGTAGGAAACCATATTAATACAAGTTCTTCAAGAACACTTTCATCTGACTAGACATCTAGTTCCGTCCTGTGTACTAACAGGAGAGCTGAAGAGAGGGGGTCGGTAGATTTGGTGTTCCCTGTGCTACTCTCCCTTGTTTCCCTGTCTGCTAGCAGTGCTTTTATTGCCTGCTTATCCGCCTCGGTGACAGTGTACGTTAGCACGCCGCAAGCATAGCGAATAAAATCACGTCCTTCCCAGCCTTCCTCCTGTTCTCTGGACCTCCGCTTCACGACCTCGTCCCTAATGGTAGTCGAGTTCACACCTATTTTGTTGAACTCCCTCGATCCCTTCGAGTGGACTAAGGCCATTTTCTGTTTAACGAGAAATACCCATCCCAGTATACTCCGCTCGTAAAATGCGCCCACTCCTACGCGACACCGATTTGATGCCAAATAATTCGTTTTGCGGTCGCCATCGCATCGATATAAGTCCATCTGTTCACGGGACGCATTACCACATCATCAACATTACTTGTCTTCAAACCATAAAGACCAATCAGTAGCGCATTTCCGATCATGGAAGGGGACTAGTTGATGACTGCCAAGTTGGACAATGTCAAGAAGGCAGACTTGGGTTCTTTCTAGGCCTTGTAGACAATGATCCTCATTCCGAAGAAAAGAACATCTCCCGGTTTCATTTTATGCAAAGGTGTACTGTGATTACGGACGCCTTAGGAGCTGCAAGGCAGCTCGTCACAGATTCTCACCTTACGAGTGTTTGTCAAGCGCCTGCCAACTCAACATCGCCACTTTGCTTTGTGCCACAGTGAACTACTCCTCACATCAGTCAAAGTGCACAAGCAACCGCGTGTGCAAACGACGCGCGGCCTTCGTAATGAATCACACTGATGCTTTGAGGCAGGCAACAGAGGCGATTTATCTAGCATGAATGACGGTCTTACCACTCGGCAAATTTTTTCGCTTTTGTCACTTAGTAACACCTAGTAGATGGCATCACCTTTTTCAGAACCATAAGGTTGGCGAATCGGGAGGTGGTGTTCTTCTTGTAAAGTCCAAATTCCAGTTTTAGCCAGTTGGGTTTGTCACACAGGCTTATTGAGGGCCGGTCTTGAGAGTTGTCAATTGATTAGAAAAAGTGTAGTTTCACCCTTCCTCCGATCATTCGTTAAAGATGGCTTCAACGATTCTGTTGGGGTATGGAAAAACCCCAATTTATGATGAGCGGCTCTTGCTTGGTACCAAAATTTGGACTCAAGAAAATCACAAGCAGTTTTAACGTGGGTCGTGTTCCAAACGTGAATGCAATTCAAGGGAATTTTCATGGGAATCTCATAACTTCAAATACCGACCAAGAACCAGATATAAAGCAGTGGAGGAATAACTACGGTCAATGGATATGAAGTCCCAAAGTACCAGGTAGTGTACGAATGATTATGTTAAAAAAGAAACTTTATACAATACAAGGTGATACGGGTGACCAAGTCGAATTGTGGTTGAAGTGAAGAGAAAGAGGAAAAAAGGTAATTTTAGCATTAGTACTCCTGATACAATGGGACATTGAAAAACCTAACACAAGGGGTAGCCCGCACATGATGACATGCAGTCTCCACTTCCGCCTACTAAGGCTGAGAATGAAATACCGTCACACCAACAGATGACTGTTTCGTACCTTAATGGAGGTACACTGAACAGTCAAATAGCCACTCTGGGTCAGAAAGGTATACCGACACCTTGGTTGAATTTGATCATGAGATATATGACAAAGACCTGACGTCGCTTCACTAAACACTTTTTGTTGAAGACAACCTTAGAGGAGCACAGTAGAATAGGTAACGTTCAACCCATCTATTTTTCACAACACTAAAGAAGTTCTTTCGGTCTATTTATTGCACAAATATTCATCGCACAATAATCACGTTAGGAGCGGAGAAGTGCTGCGCTTCTGGCACTCGGACCACAAATTTGGAGTTCAATTACGCTCTTCAATACAGTGCAATATCTACCTTGGGCTACTAATGCTAATAAATAAATTTCAAATATCAACAAGTGGATCAGAAGGTGATCCCCGGGATAATTTCCGTCACACAAAATTACTGCTATTGCTCCCATCAAAACATAAAGGTATGCTTTTGCTAGGAAAACTGCTTACCAGTTCGGTGTGAAGGCCTCCGTGGGTGTGGCAAGAGTACATCAAAAATTCTTCAGCAAGAAATATCCTATTATTGTTTACCATAACTAGGGCGAGTACACGTTAAAATTGTTTTGTTCCCTACGTTAGAAAAAAAAAACACCGGAATTTCAGTAAGCTAGCTCACAGGCCTCGTCTTATTAAAAAATGCGAAAACAAATGTTGAGAAATGTCTGCTCCAACTTCTCTTAAATCAACTCTATTTCAGCATTCGCTTTATGGTTTTTCTGAGTCACAGCCGGCGCCATAAATTGGAACAAACAAAACACGAGCTTCAAAGATGTCCCACAAAAGCACAAATTCAGAACATGTACCATTAGTTGTGAAGTTAGTTAGTGGAAGCGCTGCTGCGGTTTTAATGAGCAAAATTGCATGACACATCTCTATTGAGTGTGAACTCAGCTACTTTGTTTCATGCAAGGAATATTTCGGGTTCACCAGATATATGCTTGACAAGTGCTTATTCAAATCTACTTTTGTGTCTGCCACCAGTGAGAGAAACCCTTGGAGTTTCTCATTGTTACTTATAGAGCTACTTTTGTGCCAAGACTACTACGATTGACAGCTTTATTGTTTTTGCTACTATGAAGTGATTTATTTGTCACATAGAAGCTAACCAAGTGATTCCTACTCAAAAATGAGCCTAATATCCTCATGACTGATCACGTGAAAATCAGATGAACAATTTTGCTACCGTTTATTTTCCGATTTCTTTGACTGATCTAGTTGTCAGGATGTATGATTAACAACACTCCTGTAAGCCACTTTAGTTGAGCCAAAGTATTTAGAATTTGGAGGGAATATAACGTGTCACCGTAATGTACAGGTCAGAAGTTCGGTTTACTTAGTATTCATTGACCTGAATGTAAAAGAGAAGTTTAAAAAAATACCCAAAATACCCATTTTCCCAGGCACGCAAAAAGTGGCCTTCTAGTTTGGCGGTACAATGTCAGTAATAGTCAGCAGGTGTGTACTTTTACTTCCAATACCGGTCAGCAGAATATGCCATGGATCACACCACCAATCAAGATGGCGAGTAAAAGTGCTAGTTTGTGCATGTGAACCTGGACGGAGCGAAGTGTAGTAAAGAAGTACATTATAAACTAAGGTCTTCAACCCCGATGCGCAGATATCTACTAATGCAGTAGATATCAAGTACAGTATGCGTGGCAACAATAATCTCAGATAGGTCAACGGTAGGACATGGATTGAATAATTCCAGCGTTTCGAGGAGAGGCGATCTCCCACTTGGAGAAGATGGTCTTGATTGTCTTGGCCAGAGTCGCGCCATTCATTCCTGCGAATATCTAGTCAGCATTGATAACACCTGCTCGATCCTGGAAGCCTGATCAACCCAAAATCAGTCGTGCAACTACACAACAGACAAATAATTCTAATGACAACGGTAAACAGAAACGTCCACAAACATTTGCAGTTCCAAAAAGTTGACGCACACGAGGTACCAAAATGAAGTGAGGTGGGTCTGCCTTAAGAGGGTTCAGAAATCCAGGTTCCCAAGTATCAATAAAGACTTGGGTTAAGTATGTAAATAAAATACGATTGTTGCGTTTATGAGCTCAAGCCTCTGTTTCACTAAACACAGCTAGTAGAAAAACTTGATATAGGTCAAGAGCATAGATGCACTTTTTTGAAAAGTTTTAAGACTAACGAAGACCATCAGTATACATTAAGTCCTCTAACTTTTCCGTACGTTTGCGATAGCCTTGTTTGATTACTTTGATCAAATGGTTTAATAACTCACACGAAAGCTTCTTCTAAAGCCCTTCTGGTGAACTTAGCCAAAACTTGCATGAAAATTATCGCGGTTAGAAATAGCAAAACTAGAAATGCTTTAATCTCTAACTTATAGTGAAACACACTGTACCACCAAGACCTTTTCGCCCCTTTTGTTAGAAAATAACTTGGAAAAAGCCTGCAGGGACAAATAATTAATGTTTCGTCAATGAGGGAGGAAGAGAGAACGACTTCTTATTGCACGATTTGGTTTCATATCTTTGAGAAAATCTCTCTTTGTCTTTTGGCCTAAAGCTTTAAGTAAATAATAGACAGAAAAGAAATACCTTTGGAGGTCTCTTACTGGAGTTTGGAACACGAAATTCCGGTGTTTATACGGTGCTATCAATCTAGCATGCCTAGTTGACTAGTGGAGCTAGGAGTAAATAAGTGGTAGTGCAGAATCGCAAATAACAAATCAAAAAACGAATAACTTGTTTAATCAGAAGAAGATGTGACTGGGTCAGGGCAGGAAAGTAATGCATTGTACAGTACTTTGATTAATAGCCTGAACTAGAATCTCCTTTCCAGCAGACAATTTAAATAGACCTTTTAGTAAAAAAACAAACTATTCACGCAACATGGAATGAATCCTTGAGTTGAGACCACGGAAATGGTGGATAAGGGGAAGGAATTAAAAGAAAATAAGATGGGAGAAAGCGGCAAATTCATCCGACCCTATCAAATGCCACGCTCTGACTACAATTTACCATACTGATACAAATACCTTGTTCACCTTTACTTTAAGTTTAAGCAAGATAATCATTTAATTCGCTGTTGCAGACATCCCAATCAACCTTCAAGGGTTTTGTTGTTCCATTGTTATCTCATTCGGCATTGTCATATCAATTATGCATCGAAATGATTATGTAGATATCGCTACATCTATCTCCTCGTGACTATCTACGAGACAAACGCATTCACTAAATGTCGCGTTTTCTGCAACATGCAATAATTTTTACTAAAGGAAGCTTGAGAAAATTTGCAAACGTGCGTAGACCTTAATTAAGGGATTTCAGTTAACTTTAGCACTGGATTCCAAATAAAATATTTCCGTTTAAACATACCCTAGAATTTATTGCACGAAAGCACACAAAGAGCCTAAAATAATAGTCTCTAGGGCGAAGACACTCGCTTTAAACATAACAACTAATTGCCTCACGGGTGTGCATCAAAATGGGTTACATATATTACGTCAAATCGTGTCCCAAGCAGACTAGTTGCATTCAAAACTGTACAATAGATGTAGGATGTTCCTGACTTGAGGGCAACTACGCTTTTGGTGTTTGAATAGGAGCTCAAATGGTCAGTTATATAACTCCAAGTTCAGCGTTACCTGAGCCGTGGTGACCGCTTTTATTCAGAAACGTGCTAAGTTTGATATTTATCTATATTGACTCTTCAGTATCCGCAAATTCAACCACTACCATAGCGTCACTGCCTTTCCTCCATGCTATTTCTGCTAATACTTAACTGACCCTTCCTTTCTAATCAAACCCTCAGATCTAACTGAGTCTCACGAGAGGACTGGGGCGCTACAAATTATCAGATCGCTTTCGACTTTCCCGATCAACTTCGCGTCCCATACGAAATGCATGAATACGAATGTGCCTTCCATTCGTTTAAGTCCGTAAATTTTTTCTATGGATTACAAAAGCTGCCCCTACCTTAAAGTATAATTTTACTAACTGCAACACATTGGTTTATTTAAAAAATAACGGTCTTAATAAGTAAAAGACTAATCAGTTTGCTTATTTTCTTGCTTCTTTTTTCACTTCAACTTGCATTGAGGTTGTATTCCATTCAAAATTTCCACCTCAAATGAAAAACTCGAAGAAAAAGTTTAAACATCAGACAGATCTGCCAAGTATTGTATTCCAAAATGTGTAGATAAACTCACTGTGAAATCTGAAATTAGGAAGTTCCGAGTGATTTGAGACTAGTAAGTGGCTATTTGAATTTGACTGAGCCTCAGAATTTAGCACAGGCACATTGCTGCTCCGAATTTTATGGCATTGCTTCGCAGAAAATCGGTACATTAGTTGTCCATCTCATCTACTTTGAGGTATTATTCTGGCCCCAATTGCCTATACGTAAAAACGAGCTAAGAAAACAGACTGTAGTCAGAGTGTCCTGCAAATATGCAGCCTTGACCAGGCAAGGGGATAGGCTTATCAAAGTTGGAGCTTGAAGCACGCAATTGTTTGCCTCCCAGTGAACTAAACGCGATAAGTTGGATTAATTGGATGAGGAAGCACGGTTCCCGCTACCTGTGAAGAAAATGGTGGATAAAAATAGAGTTTTTCATAGACTGACGATGATGGAATAATGGGTAGGCATTTGCGGCCTCATGAAAATTTGTTAATTCCATTTGTGCATACGTTGATGGATGGATAAATGGGCGAAAACATCACATTAGTAGTACTTTGATTACCCTTTAGAGGTCAAAACTATTTTTTAACATTCCTTTCGAAAAAGATCTCACTCAATCATGGATTACTCCAAGAGCCATATTAATGTCTAATATAAACTTAGTCCTGGAATCAAAGTAACTGCATAGGCAGCAATTTAAAACAATAGAAAAGGAAGAATTTATCCAGTAACAACAGTAGCTATGAAGGGAAGTCGTTGCTTTGCGTAAAAATATCGTTTGGCAACAGCCAAGTTCGACGCAGATACCGCTTCAACTGATATACATGGCTAGGTGGATGTTACTGTATGAATTAAAAGTCCAAGAAAGAAGGTGACATACCCTAAAAGCCTCTAGCATTTCAGCATCAGGGCAGTTAGCCGTCTTCTCAGAGTATCGGTTCATCATTCGAATAAATTCATTGTACTCCACTGTGCCATTACCTAGAAATAAAACAATAAGCACTAAAGGACTCCAGACAACGGATGGGTAAACCTTTATCAAAGATCTTGAATTGGAGATTTAACCACGCTTGCAAATTTTGCAAGACTAGTCTAACAAATAGATATATTGCGAGGGCTTACATGCAAAATCAGTATTAGTGCCTTAAAAGTGCACACCGGATAGCACGTTGATTTGTTGGTTTTAAAGACACTTTGTTAGCTGGATCAGAAAATATGTTTGAGCATAAACATCAGAACAAAAAAGAATGCTTATGGTGGCATCACATTCTCCATGATGGATCAGGCAATCGGTAAAATGTCAATCAGTGTCCACCAACCATTCGACAGCGAGAGCCATGAAGGCTTAAGGAGCGCTCGCACATCGTTTTAAAAGATCACTTGCGTTTGGAGTATTTGGGGGGAGTCTACTCCATGCAAAAGGAAATGAGCGCCTTCTGTAAAGATGCATCAATCGTACAATGTCACCAAGAATGGCGGTGGTGGTGGCGTTGGCGGTGCTTTCAAGGGGGTGAATGAAGAGACACGAGATGGTCAGCAAATCAAAGTTACTTCAACTGTCTTCTTAAACCATCCGCATATTCCTCATCAGGCGTATCCCCCATCCGACCCCATTCAGCTCCATTCGATTGGAACCATGACATGCAGAAACATTGGCATGACATTTGGAAGCCATTTGTAGTACAGAATCACCAGATGCGCGGGATGATACGCCATAGACTTGCCACCTATTCACCCTCCCATTAAGATAAGTGCTTTTCCCGGCTACAATGTGTAGAAACCTACTCATTTAATCTCCCAACGTCAACACATCAACTCCTGTCATGTATATCGACCGAAAATGTGGCTTCGTAGAATAGCCCAGAGCCTCGTCTTGCATCAAACAATTGGTGTTGCTTTCGGTCACAGCACTTTTTCATC
>CABFON010000256.1:0-12193 GCA_900683695.1 Echinococcus oligarthrus
CCCAGCGAGGTACAAGAGGGCTCATTCAAAGTACACAAGTGGCGCCTCACCAGGGCCGAGGGATAAACCAGTATCGTATTACAATACACATATAAATCTTATAACCTAACTATTTCATTTTTCAATGCTCATATGCCCACATTTACTACGATGTTTTGACTTTTACCTCCTTCATTAATCTTTTTTCCTAATAACCCTCTCATACATAACGAGTAAATAAACAAAATAAAAAATAATGCCGATGATAGCCTGCAAGTGTTCGCATTAATTTTATTTATATTTTACTTATTTAATCAAACAAATGGCATGGGAATGTATGTAAATGTGTTGCAAATAATGTAACGGGTGGTTGCAAATGACTGGCAATGTAATTTGTTTATTTTGAGACATTTGGGCTTTCTAATTTTCCTTTGGTCAATATTGTGTAGTCCACTTTATCAGGCACTAAATTGTTGAAACTGACCTTAATTACCGAAAAACTTTGGCAGGATGGAACTTTAAAATAAAGGATTATGCAGTGCTAACTTGTAAATACCATCAATCATTCGGTTGGATGCTCCATTTACTTGTTCATTTATCAGTCCTTTCCCACCAGTGTCTAATAGTATCCGATTCGTTTCCTTGTTCATAAATCATAGTATATACCAGTGCAGATCCTTTTTAAATCATCCTAAGCATTTTTATTATGTGATATGTGATGAGTCTTTTGATAGAAAACATTGTTACAATGTAAATGATGTGTATTGACGACGGCAAATTTGCTTTGAGCTGCTCTCTGTAATTATTCATATTAAGCATGTTAAGTCTACATAATGTTTTATTAAGTTAAACACTTTGTCTATTTTGTTTACTAATTGACTTTCTCGCGAGTGAAAATAAGTGTTTTATTCATGATTAGGCAAACACTTACTTCATTCGACACGTAATAGCATGTATATCATGTTTGCTGTAGCAAACTTAAAGAGGTCAGAAATGCTTACACAACTTACACAACTAAATTAATCTGTTGTGCAAACGGATTTCTTTGTTATTGTCTCTTTTAGTCGTTAAGAGGTGGAACTAAACATCCTCTGTTAAATGCTGAGGGTGATCAGCAATTTTTGCTTTCGACAAAACCTACATTTCGCCCAAGTCTGGCTTTCTTTGTTTCTTCCATCCACCTCTAATTTTAGGTCATTTACAAAATAGTATAGACAGCACATATTTTATGAGCGGTAGGCATTGTTATTTGGTGCGGTTAATTTTACTTTTTTTGCGTATAATGCTTTTAAAAATCCGTACTAGCAAAGAAACGTTGCAAGGAAACGCATGGAAGAGAGCCCAATTTGTTGAAACTTGTAAATGATTATCGAAGAGAATTCTGAATAAAAGGACGTATTTTTTAATGGTCAAACCATCTTGCTGCTAAGTAGTCAAACTAGTCGTTAGGTCATGTAAAATTTAACCCTTCGCTAAATGTTCTTAAATGGCTATATTTTACTAATTCTAAATGAAGCAACAAGGCCAACCGCTTGACACTACAAGTAGGTTACAGTTCATAGAGCTTAGTTTATGCAAAAAAACGAATTATCTAGAATGCTCAAAACAACTGAGCAGATGAGTTGCAGTGAGACTAAAATTTATATTTTAAAGAACAAATTATAATGCAAAGCGGTGCTGATGAATAATAAAGGGCTGTATACAGGAAAATTCTTTAACCATTTACTTCACAATGTCTACTCACCGAGAATACCCGCCTAAGTGTGAATGTGGGCACGAATTCGGATGACTGCGTGGGTAGTAATTTTGGCCACCTAATCGCTCACACACTCATCCATCTGTCTAGGAATCTAACCAGTCAGCCGTCTAGCCAGCACTGAAAGAGGAAGACGACAAACATATGGTATTCGTTTTGTTCACTATTGTCCCAATCGGTCGATGTGAATTTCCCAAAGTTAATCAAAAGGTTACTCAATTTAACCCTTGTTCGTTAGCTTGAGCTGCCGCCATTTGTTTAACCTGTTGCATCACGTACGCATTAGAATCACTCAACTACTTTGCTATGGAGGGGTGGATTTTGTGCATCTCACGGATTTAAATTGAGTTTCGTCCCCCATTCATCACAGTATGCATACTGCTTCAGCTTCACCGCTTCGCATTCACTATAATTTTCACATGCTTTGCGTAGAATCATTGAGAGTTTACGTTTATTATACAGGATTTATTAATCAACTCCCCTCTCTCTCACTCCGTTATACAGTATCAGCACGTACATTTCCGAAAAATGCTGTGCTCAACATTTCTAACTAAGTGTAAGTGAGCAAGCTAATGGATGCAAAAATGCAATGTTTCTCATTCTCGATACATTGTGCTTCTGCAAAGCACAATGGAACAGTAATGGAAGATATTAACACGAAAATATGTAGCGGTGCTTCAACAAATGTGGCGCTTATTATACGAGGGGTTTTGTACACTACCCAATAACAAATCGCTCAAAATCTCAGTTTCCATGTTGACAAGTGCTTAGGAAAACATTTTCTTGTGTCCGTCCCCTTCTAAGCATTGTTGTATTTGGTAATATTAATACAAATGACATTAAGTCTGTCCTTTTCAGTGTAGTTGGCTGCAGTAGCCTAATCCGCGTTTGTTATTTTGGCATTCTACTTAATTCTGCTTCGAGGTCTAGACGCTGAAATGTGCGTAATAGGCAGAAAAAAAATGTAAATTGGGAAAAAAACGAATGAAAAGGTATAAGTGCATAACGTTAATCCAGCAAAAGTGTAACCATCGTCAACGAACTTCACACAAAGAGTACTTTGTGGTATCAGCACATAATTGAATTTTAATTTAAACTTTTACATCGAGCATGTCTGTGCGCATCATAAATTTCCAGATGGTAACAGTTTTATGTGGAAAGTTGAACAACCTACAATAAGCCCTCTAGTAACGCCACAATTCTGTCCAAAGTTGTCGGTTTTCGACTCGCTGCACTCACTTATTCTTAGCGTTTGTAGGTAAATGAAGTCTGGTAGAAAAATTGCCTGACAATCCGCATTGGCTGAATGGCGTGTCGCTTCGAGTTCTCTTCACCATAAGCGCACTTTTGCTTGCCTCAATAAGGAAAATACTATCAGAGATATCTTATTACCAGTTAAAAGATTATATAAACACAATTTTAGAAGGATTCTAGAAAGTGAAGCCGTCAATGGAAGAACAAAAATAATTTACATGATATTTATCTACAAATAGCTTATCTGAACGCGGGAACAAAAAAGAGATGAGGTGATTACGTGAATCAACGCAACAGACATTCATATTTCCCTCTGGCCTAGGCCAACTTTGGTTGAGGAATCTTAAGTTTTAGCCCAAATACATGTTGATTTAATGCGCGCATGACAATGTATTCGTTTGTAGTACGAGGTAATAGTGGTTGTTCTCCTATTTACAGTTATACTTCGTTTTCCCCGTTTTCCATTTCCCTTACTTTGCAATATTTATGAACCTGTCTATAGCTGAAGTGAGTATTTGCTTTGTAATGAAAAAATATAACTGTTGTAATGCAAAATATAGACAAGTTATTAAATAGGTGCATAGATTTTAAAACTCCTTTTGAGAGATAGGTGGAGGAGCATGGAAATGGCCAAATATTTTGAAGAATATGCAGGTGAATGGGTGGATGGCGAATCGCAGGCAGGATAACTTGGCCACTACCCGTTTCCAACTCCTATGATTGCAGCATCTTTGCTGAATGTTCAACCAAACTGGTTAATTAGAGATAACTAAACCCATTCCTTTTCTTAAATCCCCGCTTATGCCACTGCTGCAGGAAATGTCTGAGATTGCTGCTTAAATGGTGAGATTATCCATAACCTGAAAAGGTAAAGGTATTAGTAGTAACTGTATCAGAACAAAGTAATTGTTGGTTCTCAATTAAACCAAATTTTTCTTCACTCAAAGGAAGAACTAGCATTTAAATGTCAATCACCTAAATCTTATTCTTTAGTCCATGCTTATACATATTTATCTGCCTCGGTGTTTCAGCATTAACAATTCCTACTTATTTTGATTTTTCTACTTATGCTTAATGAGTAAAGAAACAACACCAAAGGTAATACCAATTTCAGTTCCCATGCTTTCAAGGCAGCTTTACTGAGGGTGCCTCTTTGTATCTTTGCAAAACTTTGAAAATAGCCCTTTGAAGAAAACCATTGTTGCGTCAGCTTAATTTGCATAATTACCTAAGCCGAGTTTGTGCATCATTTCTTGATAAGAAAGTGCAAAATTCAACATTATGACAACAACACTTGCCAACAGTAGGAAAAATTCATTCACCTAAAGTAGGAGAACATTTCTTGTAGGCTCACTCACAATAAAGTTAAATTGATAATGGTAATAGCTTTTCATAAAATACAACTTTTTGTTTCAAGGGCTGCCATACTAGTTAAGACATGCATTTAAGCAGCTTGTACGTAATCCTTGAAGATTTATAGATGATGGCCAATTTGTTACCATTTTTCTTCTGTTGATACGCATTAACTGCACCATTGCAAGTGAGACTGCTTAGTTCAGTGGCAGCAAAACCCAGGAGAGCAGCAATAAGCATCACGCGGGGATTAGCGTCCCTTCGATTTGCCGTAATTTTAATTCATACAGGAACCGCAAGAAAAGCAAATTTAATTTTATAACTAAAAAAATATAAGAGAAATTTAAATGCTTATTAAAGTACCATAGTTGGGATACGTCAAGCATATTCGTCAACTGTACAGTGTAGTGTTTGTTTAAAAACGGCTTCCTTCCCCCATTTTCACCTAATCGTTGTTTTTACATTCACCCGCGGTTTGAGTTCACTACCAATGATGTCAACAAATGTGTTGTTATAACAGTTTTGAGAAAACAGAATCATAGTTCAAATCACGATCGCTTTCCGACAAAGCAGTGGGCTTCATTTTAGAACCCAAATCCTATGCTTTAATTCCAAGGAGATTTTCCTCCCAAAGCAACACTTATGCCAAGTCCAATCAGCGTCAAGCATTAAAAGGATGATTTGACACTGTTCCCAAACTCACAAGAAATCATCAGGAATGTAGTTTTGCTAGCCATTTCGCAGTCTAAACTCATTTACGGCATACATAATAGTGATAACCCCTTAGGCCTGTTGGCGAAGCCTCAGAGTATTAAGCATAAAAGTTAATCACAACCGCTACTTGTTTCACGCTTTATATGGATCTACAGATAATTGTTTTCTAACAGAAAATAGTTACTGCAGCAAAAGTAGATTTGATACAAAACAAAGTTGGAACAGGACGTAGGCTTTATTAAAAGTGTTACCATTTCCAAAGGTGTTATAAAGCACAAGAAAAGAAAAACGAGCCCCATAGCAGGCGACGTGGTGTTTGGCAAGGTAAACCCCGTTTAGAAAGTAATATTCCAACATTTTGGCAGAGTTTTGTATTTGGGATTTTTAAGCGCTTCCAGCGGATATATTCGGCTATTATTACGTTTTGCGCATTGATTGCGAAGGCAGAATTGTGTACTATTACATCCTTTGCAAATCTCTCCAGAGATATATGGCCATTGTCCAGCATAGTTACCTCTATAAAAAGTGGAAAAGGATTTCCAAAATATATTAAAGTTTTGTTTGCTGATCAGTCTGAGTAAGTCTGACTTACGTGGGTCTGTACTGACAAACAATCAGATATTGTGGATTCTGATAACCGGGAAAAACGTCGTAACATTCCCGCATAGCACAGCCCAATTCATTTGTGTTTGCCCAAACAATCTGTTCATTTATAAAGTACCATTAATAAAGCTCTGTGTGTGACTTCAACTTTCGCATGCTTATCTAGCGGTTTGCTAATATATGCATGAACCGTCAAGCAAACAATTATAACTAGAAGGAAGAAAACTTTAAAATGGCATTAAGTGAGCTTAGATACACTTATTTACTCACCTGAGTATAGTGACCACAAACGTGTGAACACCTGTTGGTCGAATATGTGTAATATTTTGCTTCACTTGCCCAACCGCAAACGCCTTCACTTAGAGGTGGCTTGCGACCAAAATAAAGCGCAATATTTTGTCCAATTCCGCGGTAATGATGATAATAATTGGGATCTGGATGTTTAAATTGGCACCAACCTGCCCAATAAACCGCTAATTCCTCCAGTTCTTGTGAATACCGCTGGGTAAATTTAAAAAAATTCGAAACACCGCAAATGGCATAGGTAATAACTTGGTTGGAGTGCTAACAAATAAGCCCATTTGTTTCTACTGAAATTTACACTTAAATACGCAATTTCATCGTACGAATATGTCAAGTATGAACATACCATTATTTTCATATTTGAAGCAGTAGGTATTACATTTTCTCGTACTTGCAGATGAGCCTCGAGAATTTGTGCTCTCTCAAAATTTGTAGGGTACTGGCACATTGCAGCAGATATCACGGCGATAAGGCTAAAGACCTTCCCGAGGAGATCTAAAAAGTGTTTGATTTAATAAGGCTCTTATATCTCAAAATGCATTATAAAATTTACAAATCTGTACTAGTTTGCTACTTACTCAACGCGTATTGCATTGTGGCAAATGGAACATGCGACTGTGAAAATCAGCCTCATTTTTATAGGGAACCTGTTATACCTTGCACAGGCCTTGTAACGCTTGACCTGCATTAAGAAAGGTTTTACTTTTCTAAGATTTAAACAGTTGCATTGTTCCATTGTAATATCAAGTTTCTCATTACCAAAGATTTCCAATTTTAACAATATTAAATATTTACACCTGAGGTATTTGACGTATTTAATAAACGTTGCAGCGTAAAAAGAGGGCTGAGATAAAAACTCTGACTTTTACGCTTTTCTACAATCGAAGCTTGCATTACACGCTGCATGTTGATTCGAAGGTGCTTCCTAAGTGACAAGTGGTCAAGCTATGCCATCTCCATGGATAGGTAGATGCCAACTTTTATGAAGACAAACCTCTCCATCTACGGTACTACAATCTGAGGAAAGGTTGCAATTTTTGGCAAGGCCTTGTAACTCCACTAACGACTATACAATTTGTATAGTTCAATTTAAGTCAGTGAAATCTCAAACGGTTAATCGTTGCATAGTAATATTTGTTTTGTTAGTAACGTCTAAACAGTAGAGTGAATATTTTTTGCGCTGACTATCCTTTGTTGATAAAGATAATTAACAAACCAAAAAAACAGTTATATGTATATGTTTTATTCTTGTATCAAGAGGATTACTGAAGCAAGACAGTTTATACTGTTCAGAATGTGGTAAGCTTTGCTAAGTACAAAATTTTTATGGCGGCAGTCAGTGTTTGCCCTATGCTTAGAAATAGGTGACTACGTTCTGCAAGTAGGTTATTAGAATCTAAAGGCACGTCACTTATAAATTACATTTAATTTAAGAATCATATGTAATAAATTTTAAGGACAAAAAGCCTGCTTCTTAATAAATACATTTTCTTAACTGTATAATTTTATTTAGTCCCTAATACAGCTGACTCGATGCATCTGTCCATAAGTTCACTATGGACAAACTGCTGGGATTAGATCATTGGTGGCAAATTTGAGTGTATTTTTAAATCTAAGCAAAAATATTTTTCCAACAGCTTATGTATGGGACTAGACTCAAGCGGTTAACGTTCCAAATTTCCTCCGATATATTGTAATACGATGGTAGTTTATCCCTCGGTATTGGTGAGGCGCTACTATTGTACTTTGAATGAGTCCTCTTGTACCTCGATGGGTGGACTGACCTTTCGGGCCATGCCAACAGCCCGGACACCTTCTCTGCGCTGAATATATATTCTGCCCAAGTATCGTATCCTCATTCGTCTTCAGGGAGTCTCGGGAGGCTACAATATGGCTGAAGTTGGGAAAATGTGCGATAATCGTGTCTAGGTAACTCAATGCACAAAAGGGAAAACCCATTTGTCCTTAATTGGTTAGGTTCAATATTAATCCATATCCAATTTTATAACTACTACTTAAAATTTTTTCACATCAATACATACCAAACGGTTCACTTACGGCAAAATATGACCACATTGTTTGTTTAAGTGTATTCCTACAATGCACAAATTCATACATGCCATAGTTTTCTGCAAATTGTCCAGTGATGTATCTGTTGATCAAGATTTTGGAAGCTTTCTCAGAAGAGTGACTATTTTGACCAATTATTTTTAACGACAACTTTTACTGAAACAATCCATTTGTGACATATGTAGGCTCCGCTGTATAATATTTTCTGTGTGCGCTCGAGTCTGATACCTATCGAGCTCAGATAGACAAAGGCTCAGTATAGATATTTCTTATGCCGATGCATGTGAGTAGGCAACGGAGGCTATGACGTATAAGTACGAGCCGAATAACTAGCCAGTGGAAACCACAGATTGCTCTTGATAATATCAGTAAGAAGTATTCTTTGGATAATCAAGTGATTAAATGATTAATCAAGTGACATCAACCAATCAGAAAGACTAGTCAAAAAACGCGTCTCTTCAGGGCTTTTGTGCGTCCCTTACCAACTGAAGTCACGTTCATTGTCCAAATCACTTTCTGTGCTACGGCTAATTATCATTTTGAATAAACAGATTTGACTGTCAATTATCTCTATTAATTGAGTGGGTGCATTGCTCCAGATGCATAAAAGATGGAGTGGATGAATGTGGGATTACGCTGTTATGTGAAAACGCCTTTCATTGCTTAAATTATCTTCTACTTTAGGCGTAACAAGGTAGCCTTCTTCCTAAAGTGCAGCAAATTGCACACCTTCAGCTAACACCAAAGGTACTATGGGACATTCATAGTCAAAATCACTGCACCTTGCATTTAGTGAAAGGATCAGTAGGTTTGCACTTTGTTAGTGCTGAACCTGTGTCCTTGAAAGACCTTTCTAACACACATTAGTTGAAATTTGAACCTGTTTTTACATGTCATAGCTCACTTTTGATGGAGTAAGTACTTAAAACCACTTGAGTGCTTATATATTTATGGTAGTATATTAGTTTGTCTAAAACAGACAGATTCGAGAAAAGATTATGAGTGTGATTACGGATCCCCATAGCATTGATTTTAATGCAAAAATATTAACTAACGAAGGCCATACCTAGCGATGATGTTCAAAGATGAAAAATTGCTTTGCTTCAAAAAGCATTAGTTTTGGTAAGCGAAATTGCATCGCTATGAACAATAAAGTTGGGAAATGTAAGGAAAATACTCGCACATCACTTACTCTTTAGCGCTTCACAACGCATAATAGAAAGGAAAATGAACACTCTCTAAGAGAATGCGAGTAAAAAAAATGAGAGGTGAATGTCTGTCTGCAGATTGAGCTGCATTGTATTCACTCAACTTGCTAAAATTGGGAGCAATCTATGCAAGCCTTTCTACCTACTTGGTTTTCAACAATAGCATAACCCATCCCCAATCACTACGATAATCAGAAGCTCAGGATTACCCACTTTCCCCGTTAAACGAGATAATTTATTAGGTGGATTGGATGAAATGAAAAATGAGCGTTTCACCATGCGCACTTAGTCAAGCCGTTTACCCCTTCCTGACGTATTAGCTGCACCAGTGCCTGTTAATGATGATAAAAGATGATAAAACAGGTTTTGTATGGGATTACTCGATGCGAAAGAGAGAGATGTGGGACGGTGGTTGGGACCAAGAAGTATCGCCTTTAAAAAGCCAGGAGATGAAAGGGAAGCAGAAAAAGCCAAATTTCAAGTTAATGGCAAAGACCAAGATGCCGGTGTGCCATTAAACGCAAAACATGTATTCGTAGGCTGCCTATGCTCCTGTAATGTTGAATAAATTTATTTCTCGATATTTAGCTTATTCATCTTTTGCGTCAACAAAGTGACCTACTCAGGGACGTTAGTGGCAGCCAAAGGCAAACTGGATCTAAATAAGAGGCCAATCCAAATCTTTCATAATATGACGGGTGCAGCTGTCATTTCAATGGCGTTTCATTGCAAAGAGGCATTTGGCAGAAGCAATTTGACGACACAAGTGAAAATTATCTTCTTGCGAATTCTTTCAAGTTTCTCCACTCGCCTTTATTTAGTTGCGATACTAATGTGCTTCGCAGCTCTATTTCAGCTTTTTTGCAGAATAATCAGACCAGGGTCAGTAAAGAAATGTTTTTATGTTATTGTCAGATGTCATGTCTAGTCCCTTCAAATCTGGCTAAATGCATTTAGAGAGAATGCAAAATAGGGAAAAGCGAAACGTGGTTCTTATGAGTAATGACAGCAATGTAGATGGAAGTGGGCAATAAGGTCAGTCGACTTTAAGACAAAATAATTCACGCAATTCAAATCACGAACTCTGCATTTTTAGGGAGGAGTTGGAGCCGAGAGATAAAATCCAAAAGCCGTTTCGAATTATTTTCCTCTGCCAATATTACTTGTGTCATGCAGTTGGAGGGAGATCCACTCCACTTTTTTATAATCCGCCCTTTTTAAAAGCCTAATGACTCCTAAAACGCATGCGGGGCATTACCCGAGACTAGTCCACCTCTATTTGGCATTTGCATGCAGATGCCTTCTGCATAACAAGGTAAACACAGCAAAGTTAGTGAAAAGATCATTTTAATATTTTAGCATTCTAGTGAAGCATAAGAGCTTTTGCAACATTGAATCTACAGGCGAAAAGCTCAAAACTATTCATAACTTACAGAGACTTCGTACGCAACGCCTTTCCCTTCCACTTTACTGGCATGAGTGTGGTTGCTGAGACTACGGAAGAGTGTTTCTGAAACTCATGATTATTAAACTTCTGACGATCACATATTTTTTGTGCGAGAACAATGCCTTGAGGAGGTGGTACAATCTGCCGAGACAAACTGTCCACGTATCTAGGTACACAAATGGACCTAAGTGCGGAATTACTGCAATATATTTGTTACAATCTATTCCAATCACCAAAATGACAAATGTAAGGTTTGATTTTCTACTCCCTGATAGGATCCTTCGCCGTTACTTTGTGTCGGATTCTGAAATTTTAGAGTACTAAAAATTGCTGTAGGTTGATACTGTATGTCGTGAATTGCTTTAATTGCATAGCTCACTTCTTCGGCATAACAGATGTTTTCACTAACCTTATGCTGCTTATAAGGACACACAATGTCTATCAGTTCCCTATTATGCATTTCGGTATGTATTCGTTCGCATTTAATTTGTCAAAGTAACCACGCTGTTAGCATTTCCTCCCAAATGTGGAAAAATTGAGACAGTAGTCTTTTTCCTCTTGGAATACCACCGCACATGCGTTGGTGCATACACGAATGATCTAGACCAACAATGTAAACATATTCTTGCTCCAGGTTATTCGCCTCCTCTTGTATAAGCCTTACGAAACTACAGATCACGGGTAAAAATTAACTAAATACTACTTGTTTTGTATGAGTAGATCGTAAAAACACACAAATTTACAGTGCATAAATAAAAGGGGCTCGTCCGATGGCTTTTTAAGAATGTGGACCCTTTTTTGTCAAAGTATCTCTGGCAAAATTTCATTTGTGATATTATACTTAAAGAAAACGGTGCCCATTGGAGAAGCCAGACGTAAAATCTTTGCAATACACTAGAGTTTCTACATTTTACTGTTTTTCATTTGTTAGATTTCAAGTTATCCTTTCTGACTACAGTGTGGTCGTTTCCATGCAAGAAGCATATCTGCAACGAAATGCTAGATGTATATTGTGCACACTATCTACACTCTTCCTCCTTTCGCATTCCACTGACGCCACAGCACCTTGTTCAGCCGACTTCCACACGCTTCTCTCATCGTTATTTGCTCAGATCTCAACTTCAGTTCCCTCCCGGCTCCCCCTCCTCCGACCTCATACTAGGCCTATGTTCTTCTAGTAGGTTTCATTTTTCTCTCCACTCAACTCATATCTTACCACGACATTATTAGAGGCTTCAGAGATTCAGCCTCTACACCATTCTAAGCGTAGACTGGCCTATACTACACTAGACGAAACCGCAATTTGCCAATTACTGCACCTTGATTTGGCGTGGCTTAGTTTGCCGCACCTTGTCTTACCATGCTCCGAAACTTGTATTTAACATTTCTTTACTTTCTTTCTGCCACCCCAGTTTGTGCCATTTCACTTGGCCTCAGTTCCACCTCTTCCTACACCCCCTCCTCCACTTACCTTCTGGAGAGTTGAGGTAAGCACTTGTTCTAAGC
>CABFON010000257.1:0-12143 GCA_900683695.1 Echinococcus oligarthrus
CTGCTAGCCCGGCAGTGTTTGCCAGTGAAGCCATTTGTGTGAAGGCCCAAAAGCTTGTCTTTTCTAGTCTCTGTCCCAACAATACGCAACCGCTCTTGTACTAATTTTTCATTTGTAAATAAGGCAACAGAAACCATACGCATTCCCCGTCGGCCTGAGGTTCTTGCAAACTGTATTCAGTGAAGAGTTCGTTTTTTTTCACGTTTTAAACATGATAAATAAATCTAGATAATAGAACCAGATCTTACCACTCGTGCATTTACTTTACGAGTCATAAGGTTGCACCATTACAAGCAATATTTCAAGTTTTATGTAGAAATATTAAGCAGCGGTTAGTAAAAGATGGCAAGTATTCTAGATTTATCCCGCTAAGCCCCAACTTCTATTAGCATTTTTCAGCCATGTGTATAAGATGTGTAGCTGAGGTATGGTTTACTGCTATTCCGTCCCTGCAATGTGATGGAGGACTGCCTACAATGTCAGCAAAACAAGTGCACTTATCACCCTTCACTACCTTTGTGATTGTGACAGTGGCCATTAAAGACAATCATCACAACTATTGGGTATGCAAACTGGGTTAGCTTTTGCTCCTTTTACTTTATTTTATCATGTAATAGAACTCATTTAATTCTATACATTACACATTGCGTAACCCGTATAAACAAAGTTGTTCAACCATATTTCAGATGAGCTGCTGTGAAATAAACAACACACGTGCTTTATTCAGGCCAACGCACACGTCGCTCCAAAGTCAATGTTTAGACCATCACTAGCCCATTACCTCACTTTCACTGACTTAACTGGTTCACTTACGACCAGTAGTCCATTGCAAGTCAAATAACAAAATAAGGAGTAGTTTATAGGAACAGCATTTCAGTACTTCTTGTTTCAAGTTCCATAATGTGGTATTGCGAGAAAACTTGACGTAACTGATATTTCCCCTGGTCAAGCAGAAATGAGTGCACTTTTTGGTCATAGACTGGGGGATTTTTCAGCATCAATCAACTTCCCAGCTTTTAGTGTTTAGATAGGATAGTCAGGCGCCGATTTCTATGAACACTGGGGATTTCGAGATGCGCATGATTAAATATTGATGAAGATTGTCGTTATGGTGAAGATATTCCTACACCAGGTGACTAGACAGTCTTTTTGAGCATTTTATTTGCGCACTCTAGGGTGCCAGTGAATTTTTGGGTAGTTAATCACGTGTTCTGAAGGGTAAGTTCGGTTAACTACAATGCGTGGAATTACGTGCCATCCAAACGTACCGCGGGTGGAACAGTAACCAAAAAAATCATAGAAACGAATACGCACAAGATATAACCAAAATAGACTATGTAATTCAGTTACGAAAATGAATATCATGGAAATGTTCACGAAATTTTCCTCGAAAGCCTTGCCATGAAGCGATAAAGAAACTTCTATATTCCATTTCCCATTATCTTGTGCATTGACATGCATTAAACAATGTAACCAGTTTACTGGGAATGCCTTTGCAACGTATGCTCGTATGCCTTCTGCAAACGCACCATCACAAAGGCGATCAACGAATACCTGATTCCATTATTCCCACTAAATTGCTTCACATAAACCAAAATCATAAACCACAAATTATTATCCCCTTCCTTATTTTCGGTCTCATGGCATTGAATGCTTTAAATACTATTTTATTTGTTTAGAACTTATTTCAGCTTTTATCACCCAAATTTCTGTATGTAATATTTTGATGCTGTTTTAATATTTACAGCATTTACTATAAATATAATGTGCAGGAAATACTGAAAAGGTTTAGAAAAAGAGGTTATCGACGAAAATCGTAAATTGCAAAATATCCTAAGATTAAAAGGAAATTATGGGGCGTTTCTGCTTCCATCCCCACAAATTGGCGCTTCCACCTCCATAATACTGCATTGTTAGATGGGTCCCTTTTTATTGCCTAACTGTATGGCAGTTAAACTAATGGGCTCCCTCAGTGCACCTACGTATCGCTTTGCATACTCCCTGTTACCCTCAACGTTTCTTTTACACGGGAAATTTTGTTCGCTAAGAGCATGCAAAAAATAAACAGATCAGAGTTTTTATGATCTCTAACAGAGCCATGTGACCTAATTTTGCATTCGCTTCTTAAATTGATTAATTTTTAGTAACCAATGTAACACCACAACCAGAATCCTTGTAGCACATATCAAGTGTCATTTATTTTCATCCGAACTTTTACCTTTACTTGTTTTTATCAGCATAACTTCTCTGCTAGAAAGTTATTGGATGTATGAAAATGTGTAATGATCCAATTCTGAAGATAACTAAGGCCCGACTTGCATCTATCTTTACCGTGTAATTTTTAGCAAAATCTGAGCTGCCGCGACACAAGGGATTTATCTGCATGCCTCTGGTAACCCATTTATTTGTTAACGCCCAAATTAGCCTTCGATGAAGTTGTGGGTCGACTTCACAAACATCCTGTCACGATATCTCGATCTTTGAAGAATTTATTATTATTGTTTTGTTTTTTAAAGATCCTTTCATTGTAAACGCACAAGCGATTTCAATAGCGGTGTTATTTCAGCTGTGCTGTCTGAAAAATGACCTCAAACAGTCAATCAAGTCCGCATCTCGTTTTGTTGACAAAAACAAATGTTATGGCGAAGCTTCAGGCATAATTCAAATAAATACTGGAATTTTTTAATGATAACGGCCGCTTGGGGCTCTAACAGGAGTAATTATATTTCATCTGAAGTCTCAAGCCGTCATTTTTGGACAAATAAATGCTCTCACCTTGACTCTAGCGTTTAATTGGCGGTGTTTATTCAACAACGATTTAAAAATACACCAATAACTACTTTTAAAAGAACCAAATTTTGTCGTACATTGTAATCAAAACACATAAAGTACATTAATGAAGGACTCTCGATACTTCGATATTTTGTTGAAACTGATAGGCGGTGAGGCTAAATGTGTATATGGGTACTTAACTGAGAATCGCTCTAGGCCTTACACATCCATTCGGGCTAAATTGCGGGAGTATGCGCTGCCAATGGTGTCTCATATTCATACACCACGTCTGAACTAGAAATAAAGGGTTTACTCTTCCCTAAGTATTATCTTTATGGTAAAAATTGCGCCTTGTGCTGATAAGCGGCGGAATCTTACAGCGCGTTAATCTTAACGGCAAAATAGTTTTTATTACTTCTTAAGTTAGGCAAAGCAATTTCAAAATCAGATGTCCAGTATTCAAGTATAACATACCTATACCCGCTCGTGACGCTGACTTCGATCAATGGATATTTCTGCCAAAAAGGCTACTTTCACGTCCGAGTTTTGCGTCACTTATGAGATCACTGCCTCCCCTTTAAGCGGATCTCCCTTATTGGCCGAGTGGAGCATGTCTGATAACTCGTGTGAACCAATCAGCGCCCAAAAGGGCAGCGTTTGGTGAACATCTCGTTGCTGCTACATCAGTTATGGCGGCAGCCAGGTAGAACGGGTTCACGTGAAGTCACTCACTTAGCCAAAAAACCTAGATCATTTTATCACTTACTTTGAGTCTACTGCTGTCCGAACCCAGAAGTCTCTTAAAGCAAGGGCATATTAAAACAACTGAAGGAATATTAAGTTAAGCCCCATCGTCATCATTAACATATAAGCTGATTGAAGTGCACTTTACTAAAGATGTTTGAAGAGTGACTTCTGTACGGAGTTTGTTTTCAGGGCCTTTAATTAATACACTGAATGGGCATAGTTACCATTTCTGTTTAACCTATGCAAATATACTTGAATTAAAACCGGACTCAAATTATTTGGCAAGGCATACCAATAGTCATTTGTATTTCCACTTAATAAAGTAAATCAAATGTAACCACCATATGGCTGTCTTACAAATAAAGGTAGGGTACAGACGTCGCAGCTCAGTGTTCAGGCAACCGTGAGTGCGTGGTTCAACTTACATAATCACTGAAAATGGGATGATTTTGCTACATTTTTCGGGTTTGTTAAAAAACAAGGAGAATCAGGGTCAGCATTCCTATAATTTGCTCTTAAATGTCTGAATAAAATCATTCACTGATTATTAAAATAACAAAATAACCGAGCCTGCTTTTTGTATGTTGGTAAACTAATTCAATGGTAGATCCGTGGTATTGGAATCTAAACCAAAAATGAGATTTTATGGACTTTCAAGCGACTAGAATGTTCATTTTTTTCAGGTATACATAGTCAAACGAAATCATGAGATCTAAACTTTGTTAAATTTAATTCAAAATTCTGACTTATACATCGTCCACCCCATATCCCTCCATTCCTTCAGTTAGATCCATTTAACAAGTAGAGAATTAATGCCACTAATTTTTGAGCAAATTGTCACAGTACTTAAGCATGGAGCATGGCATAAACACTTATTCTCTCTTTGTATCGACTTTTTTGAGAAGATACCAAAAACGTATCCCTATGTGATTACCAATTTAATGTTCACAAGTGATGGCCTGAGTATCTGGGAGCTCGATAACTTCTGTAAAGACGTATAACTTTTAAGAGACCATAATAACTATTATTTTATTATTTGCTAATGGTTTTTAGTAAAATCAAGAGTGCTTGTGTATTGGAATTTGCTTTAAATGGACGGCAAAAAATACGTAGGGTTATCGTCACTTCCTCGGAAGAAACTCTCCAAAATGCTTTAAAAATGAACTAAATCCTCGGAGTTACTTAATTCCACCTTTAGAAACCGATTTTTCAACTTATTTTGGTTTCAAGTCAGGTTTTGCACGTTGAGAACGCGTTTAAACATACAGGATTGAGCACATTGAGACAGAAATAGGGACAGTCCCACATGTTGGCGTGGGCACGTATGCCCAAAGAAGTCCATTGAATGTATTGTTTCAGCTTTGTTTAGAATGTTTGTATTCTGTCATTCAGAACTATACATAAACTACAACTACTGTAAAGTGACAATTACGTCGCGTTTTGTAAATTACTCTTTGGCAAACACTTGGTATAAATTTAAAGCTTTCGTTCCTCCTATTTTACTTTCAGCAGGCTACTCTTTTTACGCAGCTGAACTTTGTAGGAGCTCATACTGATACTAGGTGTGCGAAAGCAGGCACCTGATTGAAGTATAATAAAGGAGAAATCATCGATGTCGAAGCCATGTGTGGGATAAACCCATGTTGAAGTTTAAAATTTATCACAAACTCATTGACTCACACACACTTTAGTGGGATCAAGATTAAACTGTTTAGTGGTTAATCGGCCTGAAATGAGTTGGGTTGGAATGATTTCACTGAATAAAGGCCAGCCTGACACGCGATTCACCACCTTCATTTGGGCTTTTAGTGAATTCTAGCTTACCAGGTAAAATCTAGTCCTGCTGAAATCCTACTTACATTACATTAGCTAAGAAAATTAAAATCTCACAAATACTCTCAAGTTACTCCTCTAAAGAATACTGAATATCGTGAAAACCGTTATTCAGTTTTCTTGATTGTACCGCTATCCGTATTTCACAGTGATGGATGCGAAATGTTTGGGTGGTAAAATAAGGGGAATTTGGACTTGGAATTTGCATTCCATTGGTGAAATCATAACCTGGCTGCTGGCATTTATGCACACCGAGTAGAATTGGTATTGTGAAGCTATTAAAATTTGGACTTTTGCGCCAGTTCGTGCTCCTTTAAAACATCCTCCAAAAATCTAGCAATTTTCCAACCACTCTGCATTTCAAAAGCAATTTATGCCCCCCAAGGTGCATTTACGTTTTCTTTATAGTATTTAATTTAACAGAGGAATATTTCAGAATGAATACTATCTTACGATTTGTGATTTAGACCCGTGATTGACGTGGATTCCAAATTAAAGTGTCTATACCTGTCCACTAGTCCATGTTAGTGCCCACTTTCTTCGCCCCCGATCAAATGTCATAATCGGCGTATTTTGATTAAAACCCAATCGCCAGAGAGTAAGGCATCTTTGTTTGGAAGTGAAAATTTATTTTGAATCAAAAAAATGAACACCCGCAGCAAGCCGTAATTTTGCCTGTTGTGGAGATAATGTAATCGTTGATTTATTTGCCACCTAGATACTAAACGATAAAGTGAGCATTTAAACTAGTGTCCAACTATTAAATAACCACTTTTGGTAAAAATAATGATATTAACAGTCCTATTTCTAAAGAAGCTCCCGGTTTCTCAGGTGTAAATTGGCTATGTACTATGTTCTAACACCAACACGAAGTCACTCTTTTTTTTATACTTTATATGGCCAATGATAATCAAACGCCTGTCATATGTAGTTTTTGAGGTTGTGCCAACACATGGGTTGTTTCCTTTTCTGGGAAAAATTTTGCGCCTAAAATGACGTATTTGCTACTGGGTAAAGTTGTTCCACACTAACGCCCAAGTTAATTCATTTAATGGACCATCCATGTTGCCTTTAAATTTATACCAAAATGCATTTGCCACGTACGCAAATGTGCGGAATCTATAAATAATCTCACATTGGCTGCACGTTTGCTAGACTTCCTTAACCACTAATAGTGTTCCAGTTGTCTGAAAAAGTATAAAATGACTTTTTGAAGCTCTAACTGAGTTTCTCATTCAAATATTACTACCTCTTCCATTCATACATGAATTTATAGCAAAGGGAATTTTTATTCTTGAGCAAGTGCGCCACCAATCCCTTTTTTCTTGAAATTCCTTCAAGCCGATACATGTTAGTCACTTAAAAGTAAATCAGCTTAACCATTCCGACATCGCGTTTGGATTATAACGAAATATGTGCACTGTGAAGGCGATGATAGACAAATTCAGTGCGTTATTTGAAAGAAGTAATTTTGTTTGGAAACCATTTCGTGGTTGTGTTGCATACGATGGGTATGTTAATGTGGAAAGGTCAGTGCACAAAGTCGTTGCATTAATTAAAATCTAGATTGTAGACGCAGCCTCAAATTCAGTAGGATACCATTGAAAAGCATTGGTGGAGGAAGAGGAGCATTTAAAACTCTGTTCAAGCATCTCAGCTAGCAAATAGCAGATGATATTTCCTTAAAATGCACGATCCGATGTGGGAAACCAAAAAAGAGGAGCGCGATGATGACCAGATGAAAAAATTGTTATTTGCAATTCAATTAATATGGTTGTGTTTTTAGAGCGATTTTCCCTTGCGAAGTAATAGTAAGCACAATTTTAATTGTTAACGACCAAAAAGATTAAAATGAATGTGTCAATTATGGCGCTTTAGAACAATTAGCGAAAATTAGAAGACAGCATTTTGTCGTTTTCCAAAAGTTATTTTTGACCGTCTGGTTACCTCTTATTCGTTTTACACACTAAATGTAGCACCAGTCAGTGATTACCTCCCAAGGGTAAACGCCCTAAACCAAAAGGAGAGCAAAAGAGGAGTTTAACTATTCTAAACAGGACTTTTTCATCGGGATTGAAATTAATATCCAGGTAGCATTAATATGCTACTATCGCAGCAACTAACGGTAGTACGTTGACAAACAATCGCAATTGCTGTGTCTTTAGTTTACAGCTTAGGTCAAAAGCTTTATGGATTAAAACTTTTCTTATCTACGTAGATGCTGTTTTCAATGAATCATCGAATGAAGTCGAAAGGAATAATTTGCCATTTTTAATTACCTTTAACTACCTTTGTTAATATGCACATGCGAATGTTTTTGTGTGCAGGGAATGTGATAAAAGTAAATGCCTCTATAGCAAACCTCCAACTTTTCAGCGCCCCTACTTAAAAGCGACTGACTACCTGTAGCCTTTTGTTAATCACTAAAAATATCATCTATGTTGGTATGTTAGTTTGTCTTATTTTACCTTGATTTACATCAAAGGATGTGCGTCGCATACGAAGGCGATGCTCGTGTTGGTACGTTAATTGTCTTCTTGATCAGTAAGGCATGGGCCGTACCCGCGTCCTCCTTAATAATTGAACAAACTGCTTGTTAGAGTAAATTTATCCTTGTCACCTCCTTGCTCCTCATTCATTTATGCCACTCTGAGGAAGTTGGTGCTGCTTTAAATAGCGTCTCGCCAAGTTCCAAATTGCATAGTTAAGCATCCATGTCAGCCTTGCAAATACCGCTATTAGCTAACGCAATCGCCCTTAGTAGGAAGAATGTTAAACCTTTTATTTATTTGTCGTCATGGTGATCGCATAGTATTTTTCTGCAAAGCACCATCTCTGTCCTCTTGTCGAACTTGATTTGACATTCTAATTTATTCCTGAGCTAGCGAATCTTGAATACGGAGAACAAGTCTTTTTCGCACTCCGAGATGTGTAGCCAATTTCTTCAGATATTTGCTGTGCATTTAGTATAATGTAGCAAATATGAAGCGTAGTTAATACACTTTGTTTTTCTAATTGCCCCTACGATTAACCTTAATTGGAAACGAGTATTAAGAAAGGTGTATTTCTTTCGGGTTGGAGTGAAATAAGTTTGGGTGTGTAACTAATTAAGTAGTGGTATGGTTTTTAGTGTAGATGTACTCGTCATCGGCATCATCTCACCTGCAATACTTCCTAACTCTTAAGATAGAAATGACAGACTATGATGCAAAAAATGGGCTCGGTAACTTAAGAAATGGATTGCTCTGGGTGCTTGGTTATTCTGCGTCAACTTTTGTTTAGAATTTAAACTAATACTTGTTAAAATATTGTTTACCTACGACAAGAGCAACAACTATTTCACTCTGCAATTATTAATGGTTATACTTAACTACTTGCACGAGCCTAAACTAGGTGTGCCCCATGCCAGAAGTAGAAATGAGATGCACGAAGTACCACCTTTCCTCCCTCCTGTTTTCTGCCATCAATGTGTGCATTAAGCTTGCATTTCCGGATTAAGTATTTTTTTGTAGATAAAAAAGCGAAAATGCATGTGAATGTATTTGCCATCAAATTCCACATTTCCCGGTAGTGGTACTCCTTTACGGCGATTACCAAAATGCATATTTTGCCATGCTAATGGCACTGCTACTTTGATCCAAAACCTACATGCCTTCGCTTTAACGACTGTAAATTCCTGCGTTTTTAGATTAGTTGCGTCGTATCATTTCCATTCGTTCACACCCATATCATTAGGCGCCGCAGCTATGGTGTCTTGTGCGGTTGAACCTAATAGCATTTCAAGTCGACTTCAAAATGAAAGTATTGCCTAAATAAACCTTTGACATGTATCAGATCTAACACACTTCCATGGAGGAATCAAAAATGTCAGCGCTAATTCTAGTTTTTCAATTTCACAAATTATCAAAATTCGACAGAATGATAGCCATAGCAATTACATACCTAACAAGACGAATGCTTTCAGTCTTCCACAGTTTGGCTGCCATACAGGTGGAATGAAGCTATATTTACTCATTTTCTAGTCTTAAGGCATTTTACACGTTGATGATGGGCCCGCTTCCACAGTTGTATGCCGTGGGATGTTTTTATACAGACCACCAATTCTTCAAAAGAACATATGAATAATAGTTTACTCCCCAAGAGCTAATACTCACAAAATCGGTCTGGAGTTCTAAACTTTGTTATATTATCACTTTTTATCCTTCTATCATTAAAATACCTTCCCCAAAGTCTTTTGCTACGGCATCAACCCTAGAGTGTTTAAGCATGTGACACGAAATTCGATGACCCCATGACAGGGGTGGGAGGCATTAAGCGCTGACCCAAAACTACCGACCTACCTCCCATTTGCTGGAACTATGAACTTAGGCCATTGATGTGTTCCTCAAAGTCCTTCCAAGGTACCTTCGCTTCATGCAAACAGTTTTTAATCGACCTACCGTAATTAATAGTGATTCTCACAATAAGGGTTACTTGAAAATACCTTCTTGAATGATTTTTTGCTACATTCAGTCCATCAGAGGAGGTCGACTAATTCGTCAATTAATTAACACCTGATTTTAGTGTCTGATGAAATAGTCTCAATGTCAGCATTACTCGCGAGAACGGTAGATCCTTCGACAAATAAACGTTAACAAAAGCAGAGCAAAAAGTGAAATACTTTACTAAATTCTTCATTTGGCCTGTGCGTAGGCCAGCGTACAAAAACGACATTATGCCTCTACCTCCTCTTCGGTATGAATTATTATGCCTGTAAAACGGGATTGCTAGCGCTTTGATGCCAGTGCTCCCGATTTTAAGAATGTGCTTATTCCAGACAATAGATAGCTTTGTCAAATTCTTTGAATGAGCAGAGACAATCTAGCAACATCTGAAAACGGAAAAATTTATAGCTTTGGCAAACATGAATCCTTTATATACAAGTCCCTGTCTTCATCTGTAATGTTCAGCCTAGCAATCAGATATGAAAAACATCCAGGTGATCTTCCTCATTATTAGCATTATGAATGCACATCCACCGGCCTTGCTTCTCTTGGAATTTTGACGTCTTTAGGCCACTGTTGGCGAACACTAGTGGAATGTCTTTAAGGGTTTACTAGTTCAGTGTGCTTTAAGCAATTCATTTAAAAATACGGTTAAAACAATACACTGGCTACTCGAAACCCATTTCACTGCTTTACTTCTCCACTGCTTTGTTATTTCCTTCAATGCCAATTTATTCCAGCTTGCAGTGGCGGTTTCATTTTACGCCAAATTTTAAAGCCCTATTCCTACACAGTGATACTTTCTCTAGTCTAATATTCCGCTCAAACATTAAGAGGTTTAGTTTTCACCTCTAAACGTGAAACGTTAGAACTCATTTTATTTGGCTTCTTCATTTTACCGTGAGTTATTTTCCTGTGGGCGCCCATTGTTGACTTGTTAAATTCAGTTTTAGATAACTGCGATTTGAGTTTCATGCCTAGCTATCCATAAATTATGTAGAAAATTAGGCTGAAATGTTGTCTGTAGACCAATATGACTGTATGCTGTTCTTCACGTAGGTAAAAAATGTCAACTTAATAAGTTTTTGATTAGCAAAAAAGAAGAGAAAAAATGAAGCTGACGCAGTCACTCCGCCTGCATTTTACTCAGCTGCGCAGGTCATCCATCTGCCCCGGTCATCTGCGCCTACAAAAGCGGAATAAGCCCAACACTATACTGTGACTCAAGCCGCGCCGGAAACTAGAAATACCTTTCTCATTTGGAAACTGTGCCTCTTTGTTATTGTCGAGTATCTGCACACATGCGATGCTGTTAGGTCCCATATTTATTTAATATCTTCCTCCTTTCTGAGTAGAGTCCCTTTGTTCAAAGTTAACACTTGCATGTTTATTAGCTTTTTTGTTGTAATGCATAATCATAAACAACTTAATTGCTGGGTTCGTTGCTACATTTACCCACAAATGTGGACAATAAAGTAACAGATGACATTTAGCATATTTTACCAATTTGCATTTCTGTCTTTAGTTAGAGCTTTGCCTGGATATATTTTGTGTTGAATTTTTTCCTAACAATAATCCGAGTTTTTGCCTTGAAATTTTACCTTGTCCCTTGAAGAGGCTTGTTACCTTGTTTCTTGAAGGTGGATTTGCCTACGTGCGCATCTTTATCCTTCTGCACTACATCTGAAATTCATAATTCTCTTATTTTTACCTGAACTTTACTAGCAATAAAGCGTTGTCAATTACGTTAAATTCAAGCACGTCGGTAATTTGTATTTTGACTTCGTGATTTATTTATCCTTCTAACTTATACACCAGTTGGAATCAGTTGAACTTACTCCACCTTCAGTAAAATCAAGTGAATATTGTTATGACTCATTCATGCAACTGCCAATTTCCACTTGTTATACTTTGCAGCTCCCTGAAGGAAGTGCTTCCCGTAATTGGACTCATTTTATTTATTCCTAGTAAAACTATGGCATCGCATACCTGAGACGCTTTTGGCTTTGAGTAAAATAACAAAGCGTTTAGTCAGTGTAGCAATGGAGAATACATAATTTAACTGTAAAAACTTTGATTAGGCTTTAAAATTTATTATGATTTTGGACAGTCTTGGTGTCTTATTGCAAGCGCAGATCTGCACATAAGCGTTTGAAACGGTTTTAAAATGGGGGCATTAGAATAGTCTGATTTCATTAGTGTATTTCACGGTTAATACTCTGAGTTTCGCCCATTATGAGTTTTGAGAAATAATTCAAACCAGCGCACTTGTTCATGTTTGTCTGCAATGCCGCGAGGTGCGCTGCG